>BGPR01041423.1:0-13622 GCA_013235015.1 Araneus ventricosus | reverse complement strand
CTATAATTCCGTTTATCATGTATCTATAAGATGACGTACGTAGTTCCACTTATCATGTATCTATAATTCCGTTTATCATGTATCCAGTAATATGAATAGAAAGAGAGGAAAGCATTGCTGTCCATCCAAGAGGACCAGCAATAACAAAGAAACTATTAATAAAGCTTACAATAAAGCACCGTGAAACAAGAAAATTAGGTGTCTAAATAGTTTAAAAAAGTGATTTATTTTAAAACAGTTCCAGTAAGATGCTAGCAGAAAGAAAAATAGACGACTGCCCATTCAAGCATTAACAAAGAAACTATAAATAAAGTTTGCAATCAACCGCCATAATACAAGAAAATTAGGGGTATGAATAGTTAGAAGGTGATTTATTTAAAAAGAGCTCAAATGTAACTTTCTTTACAGTATATTACTTAAAGAAAGAAATTGGTCTTTTTGTTCTTTTAATTCAATACAGACATTATCTGCTAATCTGCCGCATATAAGGAATAAAAGCCTGTCTAGGCAATAATAGATATATAATATCCATCACTAAATTGATTTCCATTGACTAAAATAAATCTTAAAACTTAAATTCTTACCTTTTGACTCCAATTACGGAAAAAGAAATCAATTCATCATCGTTGTTAAATTATTAATGTTAATAAGATCTTTAATGGGGGGTCATTGGTTTTCAAGATAATCTTCGTAAGATCGTTCAACAGATACTGTCAACGATTTATCGGGGTTTTTCCCCCCCCCGACCGACTGAAGCAATCAATCATTTTTTTTAAATATACACTTACAATAAACCTCGTTTATTTGGGTGCAGCTCTTTTGGTCCTAAAATCGTCTTTTTAAACGCTTTTATTTCATTCGATTTGTTTCATTATAAAAGTGGAATTTTTTTCACGTTTTTATTCACTTCCTGATATACTGAAAGTTTCTACGCTTGTGTATTCTTGATGACAATACCCAATTTCAATCTTTTCTAATATTTTCAGAACTTAAGTATCCGTTAATCCGTAATTAAATTTAATTTTGATATCGTACCACTGGCATCACCTAGAAACGAGTTCGAAAAGTAATAGAACTCCAGATTAAAAAGAAGAAAATAATTTAAATAAAAATATTTCTATTGTTTAGCGCACAAATAAAAGTGGGTTTAAACACTTTTTTAATTAATTATATTCTTTTATTTAAATTGACATATTTCAGTTTTGTAAAGATTGAATTTTGTGACTGGTTTTGCATTCACTTCCCGATGTATTCGACTTTTGTACACTTATTTGTTCTCGACGGCAATACACAATTTTAATATTTTCAAAAGTTAATTATCAGTTAATCGGTTAATTTAATTAAATTTCGATTCACAACTAGTGGCGCCACCTGATACCTAATTTGAGAAATAATTTATTTCAATTTTCCATAACATTTATAATAATCTAAATAATTATTTTCCTTGTGTCCATCATGCACCTTTGCAAATATCATTAAAAATTAACTAATCACCAAAGTGCTATTTCACCTCTAAAAATCCGACTCTGTCTCCAAAATCCCGCGGGAGTCGAGCCTTATCGAATTTCGGCATCGGTCGGAATCTCCCATTGGCGGAGACGGGTGCAAAAAGTTCGTTTCACCTGTGAAGGGGTTGCCGCTCAGCGTATTGATCGCAGCAAGGGGAAACAGGTGGAAAACGAAGCGGGTAAGAAAAGCAAGACTCAGATGGTGAAGCCACTAGAAAGAAAGAAAAACGCATGTCGGAATTTTGCAGATTAATTGACAGATGCCAAATCGGAACGTAGACTAAGCAAATTTCCCGAGCTGTTTATTGATTACCAAACATCTGTTGTGGATTCTAACCGAGTTGTGGTTTGTGGTTTCCGATTATTTGATTTAAATTCCTAAATGCTTTAAATCGTTTGCTGTTATGGGTTTAATAATGGTTTCCAGGGAATTTTACTCCAAAGAATCGTTTATGTTATACCGTTGGATTGTAAGCTATTAGTTTAACGTTCATGTGAATGCGGTTTATTTTCATTGGTTTGCACGGAAGCTGGTCTATTGCTTCGAATTTGCCTCATTTAGACTTGCATATTGGTAATGCCAAACATTCTACTTTGCGTTAATGTTCTGACAAGCATGTTGGTGAAACTAATTTAAAGAGAAATTAGGTCATTTAAAAGTTCAGCGATGGATAATTTGATCAATTTAAAGTTTAACTAGCTGGAGTTTTCTTTCTTGTATACTTCTAAAAAAATGGTGCGTTTAGTATTTGTCTTATTCTGTTGAATTGCAAACTATTAGTTTAACGCTTATGCGAATGCAGATTGTTTTCATTGGCTTACGCTGAAGCTCGTATATTCCTCTGAATTTGCAATTTCGGCTCGCTTATTGTTAATGTCAAAACACTTGCATTTTGCACAACACTTTTGACAAGCATGTTAGCGAAACCAATTTAAATAGAAATCAAATCATTTCAAAGTTCAACTGTGGCTGATTATGTCATTTTAAAGTTTTCACCAGCGGGAGTTTTCTCTCTCGATTTTATTGCGTATACTTCCAGAAAAACGGTGAGATTTTTTGTGCTATGAAGTTATTGAGTATACATTTTAGACCTCTTCCATTAATTAGACCGATTGGTTCCATAATTTGATACAGATCTATAATTCGGATATCAAGACAACGCACTAAATTTAATTTTTTTTTAGCTGGTTTGGTTGTGGTTTTGAGTTATAATGTCATTAATACTCGAATAGACAGATTGAGAGACAGTCAACCATTAGAGAAATTTCCCCTAAATTTGATACTTATTTTCAGTTTCGGTGTCAGGATCATATACCATATTTCGTTTCTCCAGCTTACCCATAAACCTCAACGCGTACGTCATCACAGGTCAAAATAAAGGCCAAGGGGGCACCCGGGATTGAACCGGGGACCACTCGTTGTTGACGAGCTCAACCAACAAGTTCCAAATGACCAGACCTCTCCCCTCCCCCGAAAAAAAGGAGAAAATGACATCCAAAACTTGCGTGAAATATGTTTGAGATTGTGTCTTCAGTGATCGATCGTTGTGTGTCTCCAAAATCAAGCGCTTCTCGTTCAACAACATGGAAAAGAACACTAATACGAAATTGTATAATAGTGTAAATATCTGTTTCCTTTTAATAAAACCCCCGTGTCTTGCCCAACAAACTGTTCAGTGACTGGAATGCTCAATAGTATGGGGGTGAGAGACGGAGTTTTGTTCCGTCTAGCTTATCTTACAGGGAATTAGCTGCAATATGCGCCATTCTGTATAATACAAAGAGTTTTAATTAATATTTAACTAATTAATTTATATTTAATATCCTTGTTAAACTTTGTTAATTATAACTGTTATTCTACAGGGCGTACACAAACTGCGTTGTGTTGGAACTACGGTTTTTATTTTAAATAAGAGCGCAACTCAAAAAGTTTTTTTTCATGTAGGTAACGAGGTGTTACGCCGCTATAAATGTGTTACAACGAGAAAATTCCGTACGCAATGGCTACCGAACAGCAGAAACCGATGCGTATTTTCTGGTTTCTATTTTTGGTTTTCCTTGAATATCACGACAAATTTTCAGTTTTCACACTACATGTGAATTAACAAATTAAAAACCGTAAACTTCTCTACAAATACATGTTTTTATTTTTCTTCCAGTTTTAATATTTTCACAGATAATGGCTCTAAACAAATTTTTGATTTCCAGTAATTTACGATTCCCTAGACCACCTAAATGGCATGTTACGTATCTGAAAAAAAACTTTTTGAGATGCGCTCTAATTTTTTTTAAAAATTCGTCGTTCCAACATTTTTAGTTTTTTTATTTTTATTATTATTAATTTTTGAAATGAGTCACTTCATTTGTGTACACCCTGTAGTCTTGAGTTATCGAAATCTCAGACAGACATTATTCCAGAAATAGTTTTTCTCTGGACTGGTTTTTTAAGAGGTCTAAAGCGTGGTGTAGATTCATCAAAATCTCGAGTTCGAATATTTTGACAATTACAATTCTTTCTTTTTCTTTGTATCTTCGTTTACGAGAAAGTGAAAATTGGTCGAGCTCATAAAAGACTGAAACACTATTTTAAAACATTTCCTTAAAACTAGAATTTAATATTTTATAAAACGCGTTATGTTAATTGACAGAATTAATGAAAATGGTAAACAAATTAAGCGAATGGAGTCAGTTCATGCAGACGTAAAACATTTCAAATAACCTTGCCAGTTTTTGATCTCAATTGGAAATTAAAGTTGGGCAGGATATTTTTTAGAAGGCACTACTCCGTTTGATATTCTTTTCTCTTTTCAATGTTCAACCATATATATATATATATATATATATATATAATTAAACCATTAAAATTCAAATAACATTTTCATCATATACACCTATTAAACCCTCATTTAAAATTAAATATAATAAACAATATAACCTAATATTATTCACACAATGAAATACAGAAAGATAATAAGATTAAAAACTATTACTATGAAAAAGCCAATCCAGATATGGAATTCCAACAATCAAATGCCAATCGACCTTAGAAATCGATTATGTCACATTATTTCGACATTTATAAGCACCAACCTTCTGTGAGGGCCAATTGTTGGAAAAAGACAACAAATATAGGAATAAATCTCCAAAATATTAAGAAAAGAACGAGAAAATTAACTAAATGCTTATTGATTACTGATATATATATTTATATATATATAGTTAAACATTTCAAATAATCAAAACATGTGCCATAACTTCAATATATACACATATTAATCTAAAAACCAAAATTAAAATAAAGTTACCTTATCAATAATCATAACAAATGAAATACAAAAGATAGTTTGATTATATACTACTACTACTACTATGAAAAAGACAACCTAGAATTGGAATTCCAACAACGAAATGCCAATCGGTCTTGGGAACCAATATTTGTCGCATTAATCTAGATTTGTGGCGCCAACCCTCTGCGAAAGCCAATTGTTGGAAAAAACAAAAAGTACAGGAATAAATCTCCAAAAACTTTCAAGATTAGGAACAAGAAAGTATATAACTTAAAGCATACCAATTCAATAGTCTTATAAATATATGCATTAAAAACCCCTGTTAACCAAACTCGGGTTAGTCGAAACCCGGGTTATCCGAAATGCCTCTGAAATAGCAAATCCAGAAAACACGAATTGTACTTCACGGAAATAATCGCGAAGGCGAGGCTTTTTTTGCAACGATATCCCCACTTTTTTTTTCTTTTATTCCTCCCCAAGAAGGTCAGTGATTAATTTTAGAATGCTAAAATAAAAATTAATGTTTATTAACAACATCAATTACGATATTGTTTACCTGCGCCTATCTGGCGCATTCCACCTGAACTCACAGGTACAAATATTGAGACCGACAGAGGGTTAACTTTAATAAAAAATATAAGTGTAGCCTACAAAACAGAGTTTGTAATTTGTTTTACTCTCAAAACATTTCAGAATTAGATATTGCAATTAGATATAAAATATTTATAGACGTTCATGGCTGAACCGAAATTTTTTTATCGACTTCCCGCACTTTAGTTCGGCTAACTGGGGTTGTACAGTATTGTATTTCGTCGATTAACAGTCAACACCACTGTAGTGTTGGGATTCTCAAATCGCACTTGCCGGTGGAGGGCACTCCCCTTCCCCGAGGGTCGGAGATTGTTTTGTTTTGGTTAATCAGTCGAGTTGCGAACTGGAAGTCTAAAGGAACGTTTTCGTAAGGCGCCGGCGAGTGAGGCCGGGGATCCCAACGAAAAGTGTAGCTGTAAGATTGACGTGGCTGACCGCGCAGGATCCCGGCGTATCTTTCTGTTTGTGTAGTTGCTGACCGCGAAGGGTCGCAACAATTATTTCTATTTTGCTATTCTGTCCGCACTCAGTGTTTGTCTAGTCTTCTGTGTTGTCATCTAAATAAACTGTTGTTCGTTTTCACATCTCTGGAAACATCCATTTCAACAACATCCATTCACATCCGTTTTGAAAAGAACCAACAACCCCTTAAAAAGAGGGCCACGATGTGTCACAACCACTTATATCATTTTTCTGAAATTTGAAAGAGGAAAGAAGTACTCATTTTTTCGCAACCAATAACGAATATTTTTGAATTTATTTTCACATATATATCAGATGCTTAAAATAAATTCAGAAATATTTGTTACTAGCTGTTGCTTTCTTTGCTATTTTGTGTATACACTTCTCCGAGTCTATAATTTCAACAACCTAACAAAAAATCAAATCCTTTGGGGGGGACGAATATATGAAAGTTTCGCACGAGTTCACTGATATAAAATTATTTTTGATGACTGCATATGTGTTATGAATGTATATTGTATTATTACAAATGTATGTAAATAATAAGTTGTTGGTTTTAGTTTAGTTTATTAACGTCCTGTTTTAAAGCAACACGAGGGCTGTTTTGGGACGGACCTCGTAATTTTGAATCATGGTCAGATGACGAGGTCGACATCTGAGCCCCCACCTCCTCTCCAAACTTCCGCGCCACATCAGCGGGAGAACATTTTACCACAACGGGTTTAACGTGCGCCATGAACACTTCTTTGGTGGAAACTTGTACCGACTCTGGAAACCTCCGGACCCGTAACCGAGACCTTAGCATCAGGTCACCGCTGCCGAATAACTTCATTAATTCTGATTTTGATTGCAAATATGTCTGTGAAAACAGCATTTGTTTTGAATATAAAGGAATACACGCAAAAAAAAAGATATTTCTTCGTAAATGAATATTTTAGTTTTTTCAAATACATATACTGAACAATAAATATCAAAATTGTATGAAACACAACAAAAGAGAATTTAAACGGGTTTTTGTCCCCTGTTCGAAATCCATTTTAAACAGTTTCTAATCAAATTAGTCCACTGATTGCCTTTGTTCACGGCCGAATTCTACCACAAACATATTCATTCGTAGAGAAATACTCTTTTACGGAATGATACAAAGAAATAGTTACGGTCGGCATGATTTAAAATAAATATTCCTTTTTAAAAAACAGTCAACAGTTTAGATTCCGCATCATTTAACGCATTTATTAGTTCTGAAAGAACCCTACACAAAGCATTCAGATTTCAGATTTATGCGTTTAAAAAATGAATAAGTGGGTATCGTCTTTGGACTATTTTATTCAAGGAAATTTTGGCATCGCTGCTCTTATGCAGACGATTTAGAGCAGAATCTTCCGAAAGCACTTAAACATTAGCTTCATTTGTTCAGAAGAGCTTGAATGAACTGAAGCGAAAGAATATTGTCCAAGACAAGAAAAGAATTTAGAGAATGCGGCATAATTCATTTAAAGCGAATAGAACGGCTTGCAAAAATGTCATATATTTCGGAAACGTTGTTTTTAGTAAAAGGACCTAAAAATAAGTTTGGAACCCTGTTTCAACAATCGATGTTGATTAGAATATCGCAGTTTTGTTTGACAACTGTTTGATTCGGTTACCAAAAGGAGATCAAGGTAAAGATGCATTGATGTTTTTCAAAGCACAAATTGATAGGATTCTGTCACAAATTTTGATGGCTCGTTCGCTTCAACGTCTTTCCTCGTGTTCCCCTCAGAAATAACCGATTAAAACCGCTCCAAGGATTAAAAAAAAACCGATGAAGGAATTTATCATTAGTCTTAGGATACAGAAAGCTAAGCATAAACCAGCGGGAATGGTCTCCTCTAAACTTTCTCGTATACTCCTAACACATGTAGGGGAAAAAAATAAGCTAAAAGGCGGTAAAACGAACAAGAACCCCAAATGCAGTGGGGAAAAAAATAAGCGAAACGTCATACCACAATTTCCGAAAGTCGTCCAACGCGGAAGTGGAATTAGAAGCCGGCGTGATTACCAATAGGGCTGGGTGTCAGGTAAAGAAAACGAAATTTTCAATTTGAACGCCTTTTTTTAACCGATTGACTCAAAAATTGGAAACAAATCTACCATTAAGGTACGAAGGCCACAAACCAAATTTCATTTATCAAAGAAATTTTTTAAAGAAGTTATTGCGTTCAATAGTATGCGATTATACAGACAGACAGTCAACCCTTTAGCGGATTTGTTCTAAAATTTGATACAAACCTACAGTCCTGGAGATAAAAATGTGTACCAAATTTTAGACACCTTGCTATTTAAGTTTGTGAGTTATCGCGTTCATATTAAAACGGACATACAGACTTCCCGTGGACGTATTTTGTCCAAAATTTGATAGAAACCTACAAATTATATGTAAAGACCACATACCAAATTTTAGCCCTGTAGATTTAATAATTTTTGAGTTACCGTGTTCGCAGACACACAGACAAGCAGACAGACATGCACACAGAGAGAAATAATTCCAAAATTGTGTTTTTCGGACTCAGGGAGGTCTAAAACGATTCGTCTCGAGTTCGAATTTTTTGGCGATTACAATACTTTCTCTTTGTAGACTTCGTATACGAAAAAGTAATAAAATAATTAAATCAAAATCAAGGAAAGATACATTATCTTTATGTAAAAAATAAAGACAGACAGTCAACCCTTTGATGGATTTGGTCCAAAATTTGATACAAACCTACATTCCTGATGATATAAATGTGTACCAAATTTTTTCCACGTAGCTATTTAAGTTTGTAAGTTATTGTGTTCACATGAACGCGAACAGTCAGACTTCCCGTTGACGCATGTTGTCCAAAATTTGATAGAAACCTAAAAATTACGTGTAAGATCACATACCAAATTTCATCGCTCTAGCTCCAATAGTTTTCGAGTTATAGTGTTCACAGTCAGATAGACTTCCAAAATTGTGTTTTTCGGACTCGGGAGGTCTAAAACGTGGAGATTCGTCAAAATCTGGATTTCGAATTTTTTGACGATTTTTACTTTCTCTTTGTATATTTCCTATAAAAGAAACTAAAAATTGTAAAATAAAAATAAAAACATCAAAAGAGATGAACGACAAGACAAAGAACAATTGTGAGTGGTTCTATCATCTTCGAAACATAAAAAAATACGAAACTTTCGTTTAAAATAACTAACAGCAAGAAGAACGACTTGAGTATTTGAATCTGTTATTTTTATCATCGATTTTTTATTCGTATTCGCAAAGAATGTCTGCTATTCCTCAGACTCGTACTTTTTATATGTAAGACATTAAATTCATTTTATTATATTTCAGGCATTTACGTAAGTATGACACGTTTCATGTTTGGCTTCGTATTATTGAGGAAATTCTGAGGAAAATCGAGTTTGTATTTCGAAAACATATCTCTTCCCATCGAAAGATTTGGTGCTAAATTTCATACAGTGTACAGTTGAATTACAAAAACTACGTGCCAGATTTTATTCAGGGAGTTCGTGTTCTGCTTTCTCGTAAACGAAGTATACAAAGAGAAAGTATTGTAATCGTCAAAAATTCGAACTCGAGATTTTGATGAATTTCTACGTTTTAGACCTCCCTGAGTCCGAAAAACACAATTTTGGAATTATGTTTGTCTGTCTGTGACACGATAACTCGAAAAGTATCAGAGCTACAGATATGAAATTTGGTATTTGATCTTTATACGTAATTTGTAGGTTTCTATCAAATTTTGGTCAAACTCCGTCTATGGAAAGTCTGTCTGTCCACAATAACTTAAAAATTTAAATAGCTAGATGGATAAAATTTGGTACACAGTTTTATCATCGGGAATGTAGATCCTTATAAAGTTTTTGACCAAACCCGTCGAAGAGGTGACTGTCTGTCGGTCTGTATAATCGCATACTCCTTAACACAATGACTTAGATAAATAAAATTTGGTATGTGGCATTCTGACCTAATTGTAGACTTGTGATCAATTTTTGATTCAATCGGTTAAAAAAGGGCGTTCAGACTGCAAATTAGGTATTCTTTAGCTTAACCCTTTATCTACTGACGGTACTTTAAAGTACTGCTTTAATCACGCTCATACCCTTGCAATATGGCCGTTTTTCCTGACAGTATTCACAAGAACACGGAGAATGGAGTTTCAATAACAAGCAGTAAATGGCAGCTGAAGGCAGAAAGTAAAATTTTTCAATTATTAATTAAATTAATTAAGTAATTTTAATTAATTAAAAAAGTGTTTTCCTCATTCCCAGGGTTATTCTACATACAAAAATTATCTAATGATTAAAAAACAAAATTAAAAAGTTGCTAGTAGGTAAATTCAGTAAATAAAGGGCTAAGCAGCCCTAATGCGTAATCGCGCCGGCTTCTTCAATTTACTTCTAACTTTCGCCTTGCTGCGTGAAAGTCGTGGTAAGCCATTTCTTTTATTTTTTTCTCCACCTATTTCAGGGACGCTCGGTACGTTTTACTGCCTTTTAGATTATTTTTACTTTCTCGCATACGAGGTATACAAAGAGAAAGTATTGTAATCGTCAAAAAATTCGAACTCGAGATTTTGACGAATCTCCACGTTTTAGACCTCCCTGAGTCCGAAAAACACAATTTTGGAATTATGTCTGTCTGTGTGTGTGTCTGTGAACACGATAACTCGGAAACTATTAGAGATAAAGGGATGAAATTTCGTATGTGGTCTTTAAACATAATTTGTAGGTTTCTATCAAATTTTGGACAAATTCAGTCAAAGAGAAGTCTGTCTGGCTGTATGTCCGCTGTCATGGGAACACTATAACTCAAAAACTTGAATATCTAGATGGATAAAATTTGGTACACAGTTTTATCGTCATGAATGCAGGTCCGTATAAAATTTTGGTCCAAACCCGTCAACGGGTTGACTGTCTGTCTGTATAATCGCATACGTGTTTACTTTTTATCTCCATGGCATGCGTACTGATAGCAATCTCTGGTAGCAATCCCTGTGCACGCGGAAGGATTACGTGACTTTGTCCTTGAGCCGGCAAGAGTGGAAATCGGTGAGCATTTAATCGGTACGCATCTCTTTGAATTTGATTCTTTACCTAAATATTTTCTGATAGTCATTGGACACTGGGTTACAGTAGGTTCGAATTTTTTTATCCACGCGGGGGAGGGGAAACAGCACCTTTTTGGAGAAGTATACGAGAAAGTTTAGGGAAGACTACTCCCGCTGGTTTCATTCATGCATCATTTTTATACCCCACGGAGAGAAAGGTTTCCCGCTGATGCATTTAGATCTTACTTTGATATGGATCTGCATTTTTAGTGCCAAGGCAACATATCCAACTTCATCGAACTAGTCATTTGAGTTTTAGAGTTATCTTTTTCCCATGCACACCCAGACATACAGACACAAATAATAAAAAGGTTTTGGTTATAGGGAGTAGTTAAACGTGGAGATTCATCAAAATGTCAAGATTGAATGTTTAAAGATTTCGATACATTTTCTTTTTATTTTCTCGCATAAGAAGTGTATGAAAAGAAAGTGCCGTAATAATCAAAATCTTCGTGCTCGAGATTTTGATGAATCTCCACGTTTTAGACCTCCCTAAGAAAGAAAATCACAATTTTTGAATCATGTCTGTCTATCTGTTTGCGAACGTGATAACTCCAAAATGGTTGAAGCTAAAGGGGCGAAGTTTGTTATGGGATCTTTACACATAATTTGTAGGTTTCTATCAAATTTTGGACACATTCCCTCCACGGGAAGTCTGTCTGTCTTCGTTCATGTGAACACGATAACTCAAAAACTTAAACAGCTAGATGGATGAAATTTGGTACACAATTTTATCATCAGGATTGAAGGTCTATTTCAAATTTTGGTCTAAATCTGTCAACGCGTTGACTGTCTGTCGGTCTATGTAATCGCATGCTTTTGAACACGATAAATCCTAACGCTTCAATGGTCTTCTAACCATAAGTGTAGATCTGTGTCCAATTTTCGTTTCAATCGGTTGAAAAAAGGCGTTCAAATCGCATATTCGATTTTCTTTATCTTAGAAGTCTATATTGCGTATTGGCGAACGCTTGCCGCTACTCGTGACCTTTGTTTCGCCTTTAGAAAGCACCGAGGGAAACTCGTGGACAGTCGTGGCATTCTGAGTTACAGAAGGTTCGCAATTTTTATCCGCGCGGGGGAGGAGAAATTACACCTTTTTGGGAAGTATACGAGAAAGTTTAGAAGAGACAACTCCCGTTGGTTTTCTTTAAGTATACGAGAAAGTGGAAACGTGGGCTTTCTTTTTAATTTCACAGATTAAGCGTAAGTTTAGTTTAGTCCAATTAGACAAACACCCTGTTCAGAAGAAACGGAATCTCATTTTAGGTAGAATATCGTCATTCTGAACCGTGGTCAACTGACTTGGACAGCTCCCGAAATACCCCTCCCTCCAAACATCCACAGCACGACAAAGAGTGGGCATTTGATTCCGACGGTTTTGAAGGTGCGTATACGCTTTCAAGCCGCTCGTAGAAATTATTTTCACGATGAACCAACGCGAACCATGGCGAAGGAGCAAATTCACCTCGAACCATTAATCATCGCTTGTCAGTCGCCATTGGAGGTGGTCTTTCGAAGAGCTTTAGAATACGTCTTGGTTTGCAGATTCGAGGGTAACGACGAGCTACACTGGAACCTGTCACAACGTGATTTACGAATCCCTTTGTGTCCACCGAAAACCAACAGGATTGCGTCCACTACGAGCAGTTCGCGAACTTCTCCCATCGTTCATTCACCTAGCTCGTTCCGTTTATGAGTTATAGTGTTCACAGTGAGAATTCCAAAATTGGTTTTTTCGACTAAGGGAGTTCTAAAACATAGATATAGATCAAAACCCTGGGGTATGTTTCTATTTGCATACCTCGTGTGGTAAACAAGACACCTCGGACAGTTACTGAAGCACCAATCTTTTATTTAAGAAAACAGAGTTTCATATCAATGCTCAGTTTTAACTAATCTAACCTTAGATTGACAGCTAAAAGTAAACTAAATAGGAATGAAGATATATCAATAACTGCGGTGTCAATTACTAATCCGTTGGGTGTCAGTAACTGATTTTGCACCATTCATTCCCAATACATTGAAAAAATACTTTCCTAGGATAATTTTCTATAAAACTCTTTATGCAGCTTAAAATAGAGTAATTCACAATGAATCGGAACATGGTTCATCTATTTTTAGGGTTTTTTCCATGATTAATTGTTTAAATATTGCCTTAAGGGTGTCAATAACAGTCTTTTTCACCTATACGAAAAATTTAAAAAAACATTTTTAGTAATGCAAATGTTACAAAACTTGGTAAAATCAAACTAAAACTTTGCCTTCCACTTTTTCGATGTTTGCAAGCAAAGGTACTCTGAAGAAAAAGATTAAAAATGGCGAAAAAATGCGCAGAAGAAACCAATAGCACGTCAGATAAAAGACATCTTATGTTTATCTTTTTCTCCCCTCACCCTAAATGTCCGGTATTTGAGGACGCATTAAGCGCTCCACCTGCCTCCATTCAGATGAAAAGAGCGCGGGGGCCCCACCCACCAGAAATCTCGGAGGATTTATAGGCTGCATCGGCATCGGACGATGTTTATGCATCTTTCGCAGATGATATTTAAGGTCCCGCGGAATGGCACCGGATCATCCAGGGAGGGCCGCAAATCATCCGCCGCCCCCACCTGCAGAGTTTAAGGGAAGGAGCAGACGTTCTAAAC
>BGPR01041421.1:0-13623 GCA_013235015.1 Araneus ventricosus | reverse complement strand
AAATTACACTTCGTTCGGTACATTGCTAGCAGAATGGGGATAGTATAGGGACCCACAACGTTCCTCAGTCGCACAAAAAATGTTTTACGTTGTGTTTTCTAATAACTTGTCATCTTTCGATTTTGCTAGATCACCAATTTAAAATAGCAATTATCTTCAGTTTGAAAATCTTTTATGTAAGAATGAATTTTCATATTTTATTTCGAGAGAAAAACCTTTTAATATTCATACGTGTTTTGATTTTATTCTGTATCAAATTTCAAGAAAAGAATATTTAAAATTTGTTTTGAATCTAAAATAAAGAATAAGTTATCTCTTATTACCTTTTGTGCCAATTTTAATCATTTCGATAGAGAAAAATTGTATATTGCTTTCATAATTTATTGTAAAACAGATTAATTAATATCAACAAATAATTTTTTTTCCGATGCAGAAGTAGAGTAGATGACAATTTTTTCATATTTCAAATATTCTACATACATATAAATAAAGTATTTAGATTTGTTTTAATCTTTTGTGGTTTCTCATTTAAAACTTTGTTACTTCTCAGGAGGAAATCAAATTCTGCTCTATCAGGGTATTTGAATAATTGTTGTATCCAGACTTTCCCTCTTGTTTAACCTACTATAAAATAATGACTGATGCAGAATATCACAGTACTTTATTTCGTAAGTGCTAATTTTTATCTTATTCTTCCATAATCAAGGTCGCGACATCAGGTATTACTACTTACTAGACTTTTACTTGCAATCAATGAGATCGAGAACTTTCGAACTTCATTGAAGGAGAAGCGAAAGTATTTCTGATTTCCATCGTCTGTTTCTGGATGTAAACGTTCCTTTTATAACTTTCAGCTATACAAATCCACAGAATCCTACCAGTAAATATTGATGCGTCATCCTGTCATTCTGTATTTTTTTGCTTTATATGTTACGTATCATTATGTAAAAGTTTATTAAGATATTTTCTTTTTCAATGATTGTTTTTTATTCATATAATTTCGCTCAGCCTAAAGTTTTTTCATTAAGAATATAATGCTAGGGAGCTAATATATATGATATGAGAACTACTAAGAATATATAAGTATGAAGAAGAATGATTCTAGTATAAATAATAATTCGTTTTGCTCAAGATGGAGATAATCAGAATTCAACAAGTGCGTTAGTTAATTTAAGAAACCAGGGTTAGTGTTAAAAGGAGATTCTTGTTTTACAATTGGTGCTTTATAATTCCCCAAAAAATATTCACAGAAGTGAGAATTATTGAGCTAAATATTTTGTAAAATTAACTGCTTAAAGTATAAATATTCATTCTAACTATTATAAGGAGTTTTGCAACGTACTCTCAGTAATTTATTGATGATTTGGCTAATTTTATAGATCAAAGTGAACAAGGTTTAGATTACCAAGGAATGAAGCGCATAAAACCCGCATAGTTAGATTCTAATATAACTTTTTTAATGACCAGCTTAGCGGCAGGCTTATTCCTTTTCTTTACCCTTCAAGTTTCGCATGACAATTCCTTTCTTATTTTCTGGCTAAATATAAGAAAGGAATTCCGTTCTAATAATGTAAACAAAGCTTAATACCTTTTAGAACAATTTCTGTACCTCTTCCATCTTCGCGATATAGCATTCTAAATTTAACTTTATGTATATTTTCGTTCAACGCTATATTGCACTTTTGGGTGATGTTTATGGAAATAATTATATTGTGAAGTTATTAGAAAAGAAATTTATTCTTTTGCAAGACATTATATTTGACACCTCAAAAAATTGATCACTTTCCGATCCTAATTCTAATAGAATACATATTGTAAATCATATTTTTAGCATTAAATAGACAAAAAAATAAAATTCTAAAAAAATTTAAATCTTACTATGACTTTTCATAAATCTAGTTTCATTAAACTGGGATAGATTTTTTTTATAAATGCATATTTTTACTTTACAACACATTACATTTACAAACAACATTTATGCATTGACAACTTCGTTTCTGTTATAAAGAATTATCCTAGGTATATTTAGGGGGAATTCGTTTAAATTTAGATCCTTTTAAACTATAAAAGTTTAGCATTTTAAGGCAAAGAATATTCACTCCAAAATATTCATCTATCCTAAAAACATCTTTATGCTTGAATTCTCAGTCGTAAAATGAAAATTTTATTGAATATTTGCTGCTTTTGACGACCAGCTTTTTCGCCATTAATATTAACTTTCCTGGCAGTTAAGTTATGAACACGTAATGAATAACTATTTAAAATTTCACTCATATTGTTTGATAAGACTGAAAAATATGGAATTAATAGAAATTGAACTCCGTGATGCAATGAATTATCTTTGTCTGCTTTCGACATAAAGCGTTTTTAATATTAAGTGTTTTGAACTAAATGTCTGCCCATGGCCAAATTTAACAGCAAAAGTTAAGATATAAAGTAAATTGCAAAACATCTACGTCATTATACATATTGGGTGGAAGAATAATATGATGTTTTAAGAACACTAAACGAAATAATCTGAGAAAGAAACTTAATTTCCAGAAACAGCATCAAGAAAAATATTCAAAATATCATATAAAAAGAGCTAAGTCAGAATTTTCCAAATAATAAATTTTCAGAAAAGTAAAAGTTTCTTTTCATTTTTTAGGCAAGAAGTCTAAAATAAAAGAAACCCGGATTGTAATAATTCCGAAATTATAACGAGACTAAAAATCTGTAATTAGAAACCAAACGAAAAAACAAATGTCCTTTATCACATTATAAAAAGTATCAATTTGTAGATGGCAAGAGAAAAAATTTCATTGTACAAATGTATCAAATGAAATAAAAATTGCTTCATTCAAATAAGCTTGAGTTGAGAAACATATTTTAAAACGCTTATAACATCAAACCACGTTTAGGTGAAAATCTACTTTAGAGTTAATGTAGTTATAATGTATCAAGAAAAGCAAACTTTCTTAACTAAAACTTTAGCAATTAAAAAATATAATGTGATTAAAATATTTGATAAAATTGTGGAGATTCAGGAAAAAGTTACAGGAGACTAGTAACACACAAACGGCAGAAGTTTTTAATACTCATTAAACACATAAACTTAAAATATTTAAAACGAGTAAGAACGTTGCCAAAAATACTTACAAAATGAAGAATCAGAACAAAAAAATTAAATTAATGCAAAAATTTTAAGTAAAAACACGGAAGCATAATATATCGACTCGTGTGATAGTAATTATTATAAAACATAAAATTTCGTCTCGCTCAACAAGAATAATATGGAGAATGAAATCTCGAAAAGATGTGGCTCTAAAAACTACGAAAATACGAGTAGTTCGATTTTCTTCACAACAATGAAAAGCACTGTTAGAAATCATAAAAAAATCTTTAAAATGTGTTAAAATTAGGGGGAAACTGTACAGCAATTAAATTTTTGTCGTTAAAACGATAATTGTTTGAATCTTAAAATGGTGCAAAAATCACTTTCATGAGATCGGAAAATAAAGCGGAAAACAACAAAAACTTGCTTAATTTTTAATTGACTGAAATTTTAATTAACTTTTGGACTTTAAAAAATTTCGCAATGATTTTCCTTTTTTAGGTAGATTCCTTATAGGAACTCTACCTATTGCAATGGTTCTCATGACACGACTTTCGGATAATTTCTGCAGATCTTCACCGATCATGACCCCTAGAACCCAAAACCACCGTTCGTTAAAAAGTTTATAATATATATATATATATATATATATATATATATGTATGTATAACGCTTTTTCCCATGTTATCTTGTGAACACTATAACTGGAGTAATTTTTATGTAAATTTAACCAGCTTGGGATATGTTGTAAGGATAGTGAAAATGTCGGTCGAGTTCGTAGATGGGCTATTCAGCTCAAAGGGGGTGGAAATGGTGGGGGATGGAAATTTTCATTTTCCCATAATTCCTTTACAAATGAAAATAGAAAGAAAATTCAAATTAGGCGATTTATTGCCTTATCATAACGAACAATGTTTGAATTTAAACTTTTTCGATAGCTACAATTGCTTAGAAGTTATGAGCAGAAAAGTAATTTTCCCACCCTTCCCCTCCTCTCCCCCTAACTTAAAGTACGTTTTAACCTAAGCATGTTACCCCTTGTTTGAAAGCTCTCGTCATTTGCAGTTTCTTCCACTCTCTTTCATTCTTGCAGCTCCAATACTGATGAGAATAGAGGTCAAAATGCTCTTTTCCTTATTATTAGTAGTAGAGAAACATATGCATAACGCTTTGGCCAGTGTTATTTTGTAAACACGATAACTAGAGTAATTTTGATTAGATTTTAACTGGCGACGGATATGTTGTAAGGACGGTGAAAATCTCGGCCCAGTTCACAGATGGACTAACCAGCTCAAAGTGGGTGGAAATGGTGGGGGACTGAAAATTTCATATTCCCATAATTCCCTTACGATTCAAGATAGAAAGAAAATTCAAATTAGGCGAATTATTGCCTTGTCACAACAAACAACTTTTGTATTGAAACTTTTTTGATAGTTATGAGCTAAAAAGCCATTTTCAATCCCCTCCTCAACTTATCATTTCCCCATAGCTCTGTTACGACTAAAGATTGAAAAAAATTTTCAATTAAGCGAATTATCACCTTATGATAACGAACAACTTTTATATTGAAAGTTTTTTGACAGCAAGAATTACTTAGAAGTTATGAGTTCCCATCAACCGCATTCACTTTCACTTTTTATACGGTATAATATATAATTAATTTATGACTAATTAATTTATAGTTAATATCTTTGTTAAATTTTGTTAATTATAACTGTTAATTGATATACCTGGCTTTGCTCCGGATTAAAATGTTTTCATGTTTAATATTTTTAATGTAAAAATTACTATTGTATAAATATTATAATACACAAATTCCTTTTCTGATCTAAAACGCTTTCAATTAAAATGAGAATATCAATTGAACCAGTCGATTTTTAAAAACATCCGTTTTCTTCATACATTATTATTTGTTATATAGGTACTTCAAATTTTGTTAACAATTACTAAAATCAATGAAAGGTTTTAATGAATATTTTGAAACAATTAAATTAACTACTTAATTATTCATTAATTTAAAGCGTGAAAATAAATCAATAGCTGGTCCCGATATAAATTGTTATATCGTCTACTTTTAAAATTTTCTTTTAGCATTCTTCCTTCCGGAAACAGTTCTTCGTATTATTTTTGATCAACAAGAATATTGTTACGAATTCAGTTTAAAATTACTTTTGAAAAAAATATTAAAATGAGAGAAATAAATTTATGGAAATGAAAGACATCGCGAAAAACACCTTGCTTAATTTTTAATTAAGTGAAATTTTAAGCATCTTTTAGGCTTTGAAAAGTTGAAGGTGACCTTTCTCTTTTCTTAAATAAAAAGTTTGAAAAGTTTGATTGAAATCAGTCCAGTGGTTTAGGAGGAGATGTGGAACATACATACATAGCCACAGTTACTTTTATTTAAATTAATATAATTAATAGATAATTATAAGATAAAGATTACTGGCATATGGTATGAGCCATGAAAAAGGTTTTAGTGAAGTTTTGTAATAATTAATTTTTAACTTTAATTAAGTAAATAGTTAATTTTAATTAATCAAATAATTTTACTGGTTAATTTGATAATAGGTCTTTTGACAGAATACTTTAATTTGATATTTAACTAAACATGGCGGGAATATGATTTGTATAATGAAATCAATATAAAGTAGCCAAAACGATAGATATATAAATAAGAGTTTCCTTTATCCTTTTTACTATTGAAAAATATCTCCTTAACTTTAAAATTGTTTGGGATTTTCTGCCTGAGTATTTGGTTTTAACCGTCGATAGAGATTTAAATTTACTGTTCAAATTGGCTGCATTCATATCCTATGCTTTAAAAACACGTATTAAATTTGCCACACACAATGTTTAATAATTTTATTCTCTTATATGTTAAGAATTTAGTGACTATTATCTCTGTAACCAAGGAGTTCTCTAAATGAGCCCATTCTAGTAGTATTTAAGTGTTTCCATGTCATGTGATTTTACCATATGACAAAGTAATGTTCGCACAATTATATTGTAACCTAGATTAAATAAATTAATTTTTAAATCTAGAGTCTTTCTTCATTCGTGCCAAGAGTCAATTTCTTGTTACTGTTTCAGATAGGCTGGCTTAATGTTATCTAGGAGATATTTGCACTGCTGAGATGTTTATTTCTTTATGACTCCTACCTGTTGAATGATTATGTGTTGAGATATAAAAAAATTGACCAATGTACTGACTGATAAATCTATCATAACTTTTTGGGATGAAAAATGGAATGATAAAACCTTAATATAGCAAAAAATTAAATGACATGAAAACAGAATCACAGCGTAAATATTGCAATGTGTAGAAACAATAAAGTCATTGGCTATGTCTGTATTGATCAATATGTAATATTTCATGACTTTTGTAACATTAACGTAAAGGAATCTACCTTTGCCTTCAAGCTTGCCGAAAAGGGATTTTTTTCTTTGAAGAAAATATGTGCCATATTACATCGAAATGGGACAAAAACTACAGATTTGTATAAAAGACAAACAAATACTCATCTTCATATAAATAATTTCTTATGTTCAAAAATAGTTTGAGACCATGAACTCATTTAAATCTTAAAAGCGTCCGGCTAATTCATTTATTTTGGTTCAGAGTACTTTAACAAGAAAGCAGCATTGCTGAGAATGACAGCAGAAATACTTTACTCTACGCACATCCCTGATTCCAGAGATAAAGATCTCCGGTTTGCAGTTTGGGTGGGTGTGCGTAGTAGAATCTTTATTGATTCCCTAAAAAAACATGCATACATTGAATATGATGGTTACATAGACTTGATGTACAAAAAATTAAACAAGTATAAATTTTACATAGCATATAAGATTTACACATCAATTGACCAAACAGAGTATCTCTGATGTATGGAACTAAAACTGAATCTAAAGAGAGTAAGTTTGAAATCACTGTAACAAACGTTAAAGATGAAGATGCATTTGGAGTATCTTTATGAGAGTTGAAAACATTAGTAAAATGATTGGAAAATGGTTTCATTAAACTAACTAGAATGAAAAGGAAATAAGTTAACAATATTATTACATCATTTCACTCGAATCTTAGTGTCTTTCCTCATGAGTAATCACGTTTCTATATTGGTTGATTTCACTTATGAGACATTTACAAGTACTACCTTTAGTTGTATGTGTAGTGGGATATGTAGTTCCGAAATTTAGAATATGGCAGTAGCAGTTAACACAACACAGAAGGTTATTGGTGCAATCTCTCGATATGTGATGGCCAGCACATTTACCGCAGCTTGGAATTTTGTAAAAGCAGTCCTTCGTTGTGTGTCCGAAGGAATGACAGAAGTTACATTTTTTGTAATGGAAGAATTCCTTCACCTTGAACATCTCCCAACGAATTGGAATCTTGTGAGAAGTTGGAACCCTAAGTCTGTTAACCCTAACCCTGTTGCTTCGATGTACCTTTTCTCAAAATCTGTTATAGATTTATGTTTGAAATTTTTTAAACAAGTAAAGTACATCTTTCTCATTATGCTGAAATGATTTTTTTAAAAAATAAAAAATTTATTTTTCACAATTTTTTTTGTGTCAAAACAAAAAATGCGAAATTGGCTATTTCGATGTACCTTTCCTCAAATTCTGTTATAGATACATGTTTGAAACTTTTTATACAAGTAAAGTACACTTTTCTCATTATGCTGAAATAAGCTTTTAAAAAAACTCAAAACTTTATTTTTTACAATTTTTTTGTGTCAAAATAGAGTAAAATTTCACTATGTCTAATTAAACATTTTGTAAATTTATAAAAAATTAAAAAATTACCAAAAGCTACTTTCAGTATAATGAAAAAGGTCTACTTTACTTCTATAAAAAATTTCAAAAATATATCTCTAACAGATTTTGAGACAAGGTACATCGAAGTGGCCAATTTAACATTTTGTTTGTTTTGACACAAAAAAATTTGTAAAGAATAAATTTTTGAATTAAAAAAAATAATTTTAGTATAATGAGAAAAATGTACTTTACTTGTATAAAAAATTTCAAACATGAATCTATAACAGATTTGGAGAAAAGTTACATCGAAGTGGCCAATTTAACATTTTCGGACTTAGGGTTCCAACTCCCCTTAACTTTTGGAGAAATTGAAGATCCTGAAACTGAGTTTCAAAGACCCGATTTTGAAGGCCTGATGAAGAGCCCTTGCATTTAAATCGTAACTTTAGCTCGTCGCGAATTGGAGTATTGGCTTGAATTGCTAATTGGATTTCTTCTTTCTGCTGAGGAACTTAAATTATATTAGTACAAATTCATTTTGGCATTTATTTTTATTTTAAGGTATAGAAAGAGTACAAATTCATTTTGGCATTTATTTTTATTTTAAGGTATAGAAAGAAACTTAACTGGCATAAAACGATGCAAATAAAATATTGATCTTCTTTATTTGAAAAGAGGGGAAGGTTGCCGAATTTGAATAACCTAGACATTTTTTAATGTATATGATAGAGAAGTAATCTTAATGAAAAACAAGTGGTAGAATATTTTCAAGTTTATTTTTCTTCAAAACAATGTGATTAGCTTTTTTATGAAATGCACTTTAAAGTATGAAAAAATAGCTTAAAAAGAATTATGTCATCAGCAGGATCAAAGAAACTATTTCCTAGGTTGGACCATTGGTTTCCCAAATTGGACCACCAATTTCTTTAAGCACAATTGAAGTAAAAATATTTTTTGATTCTCAAATTCACACCATCTCACAATGTAGGAATCAAGTAGGACATTTTATGTACTGCGTCACTTCTTCCTTTGTTCCTCAGAAATGAAAGGGGAGACCGGGGCAGGTTTACACACTTTTTAAACTTTTATTTTTCTATTTTAAGGCTTTAAAGTATTTCTCTCATTTTCATTACCAATTAATTAGTTAGACATTAAGACATCTAGTTTATATTTTTAAGTACTTTAAATTATTATATTTTTGCAATTATACCATTTTCTTTACCCCTTGATCGGGACAAGTTTACACAATGCCTGGGGCACGTTTACACACGACAAAAAATGATTCAATAGAGGCTTACAGTGATTAAAATGCAACAAATTAAATACAAAGGAACCTAGTTTATTTCAAAAAGTACATAATAGATTATAAACAATTACGGTGGATCCTAATAGTCTTCAAAATCATTCTCACAATTTATACAAACAAAATATTTTGAATTGCCATTCGTAATAAAGTTCTCATGAGCCTACCTCTTACACTCGGTGCATTGTACCCACTGTTCGCCAAAACTTGATATTCGTATGGATTTAAACAGTAAATACACAGACTATTTTCACCATCATGCTCTTCATCAGAATCAAAAGTTTTCTTGGGTTTTTTTGTGCCTTTTTACGCTCAACATTTCCCAAATTTTCTTTCAGAACAAGGTTTTTCTTATTTTTAAATTTTTTATCCACACTGTTTTTTTTCATTATTATAACGTGTTCTAGTGGGGTTTACTGACTAAGACATAGTATGATGTAGTGATGCTAATTTCCTCTTTATTGATTTCTCCTTCTATATTTTTAAAGTATTTTTTACAGGTGTATCTGTAAGAATTGATGTTTGAATTGTCTTCGCTACAGGACACGGTCCTTTTCCCAGCTATCTCTATAGATTCCGGCTTCATCATTCAGATATCTGCACATGCGGGGAAAAGGGAGACCCTCACCACTACGCAACTTCTTGTCACATGACGTTATCTTATCATTTTACAAAACCAAGTGCAGAAAATGCTCAAATTTGGTGGAAAAGCGTACTTTCAAATGCACTATCAAGAATAAAAATAGTTAAATTCATATCTTTCCTCACTGAAAATGAGAACCTCATAGAACAGCCACCGGACGCAACCAGTTCATCCGACTCCGACCCAAATTTCTCTCCTTCAGCAAGACCTCAGATTTATGGACTAAGACCCTCTAGAGGTTCAATATCTAGGACCCTTTTCAGTCCTCCTACAAGTATATAGATGCAGTGAACTTTTGGGACCAATCTTAAAATTGTTTTTGTTTCGCGAGTCTTTCTTTTCATATATAAACACACATTTTTGATCGTTTTTAAAATTATCACATGTTTTTCGTCGATGATGTTAAAACACTGTATCTAACCTTTTTTGTTGTTGTTGTTCAATAAAGTTTCTGAGCGCACTCATTCAAATTGCAAACCGGAGATTTTTATCTCTGGATACAGGGGAGTGTCGTAGTGTAAAGTAAAGTTAAAGATAATAATCCCGCAGATTTAAACAGTCCAATTTTGGCGACTGCCTCGGGTGAAAGGCAACCTTTGGACACCAACAAAAAAATTTCTCCCTGACCTTATCTTTAAACTATTTTAATAAAAGTATTATACTAAATTTTAGCCAAGGTGGATAAAGTTACGTCTTTTCCTACTTTAAAACAGCGTAAGGCTTATTGTCTTTTGTTAAAATAATCAATGGATGATACCTAATATACACTCATGTCCATAAATTAAGGATAATTCAGAATCACACAGAAATTGAACTCTAAAATAAAAATTTCACCTGTAGAATTATCACACACATCTTGAAGAAGAATATGCAAATTACAGGAAACCACTAGATGGGGGGCGCGGATAGTACGTCACAATGACGAGAGTGTAAGAGAGGGGTATATAAGGAATGGTGGCAAAGAAGTAAAATTGTTCACAAGCGCTTTAAAAGCCTTTCAGTGCAATAACCGCATAGTTATGGCACAAAGGAAGCATTTGGATGATTTTTTACGTGGTAGAATTATCGGACGACTGGAATGTGGACGTACCCAGCTGGAAGTATCCGAGGAACTTGGAATCGCCCAGAGTGTCATCTCCAGGCTTTGGCAACGATTCCAAGATGATGGTAATGTGAGTAGATGTTGCAGCACAGGTCGCCCCCGAGTTACAACGCCGAATGAGGACCGGTATTTGGCAGTTACTGCCAAAAGAAACAGACGGAGCACAGCATCAGACCTGTCTCGTCAGCTCTCTTCAGCTACCAGTACGACAGTTTGGCAGACTCGTGACAGACGCCTAGGGCACATTTTGGCTCTGTAATGCCTAGTGGCCTGCTAGATGTGTTCCACCTTACCACCTCACTGTCGCTGCATTAGCCTGGAGTAGAGAGCATGCATTGTGGACACCGCAATAGTGGTCTTGTGTGATGTTTTCCGACGAGTCCAGGTTTAGTTTGCAGTCTGATTCTCGCCGGACTTTCATATGGAGAGCGCCAGGTACCCGTTACCACCAAGAGAACACCATTGAAAGACACCGTTACGGTGGTGCAGGATGGCTCGTTTGGGGAGGAATTATTCTCGGTTCCAGAACTGACCTGCATGTTCAGAGTGTAACGATGACAAGCCACATCTATCGGGATGTTATTCTGGAACAACATGTACGTTTGTTTCGGGGCGCCATGGGTGCTGAATTTCTGTTTATGGATGACAACGACCGTCCTCACCGTACAAACATTGTAGACGAATGCCTTCAATCGGAGGATATCACCCGTATGGATTGGCCAGCATACTCATCGGACTTGAATCCAATAGAGCATGTGTGGGATATGCTTGGCCGACGAACTGCAGCCCGTCAACCCCCACCCACCTGTCTACCGGAACTTCGGAGGGCATTGCTTGATGAGTGATGTAATATTCCCCAAGATCAGATTGATAATTTGATACTCAGCAAGCCTAGGCGTTGTAAGGCCAGTATTGCATCGTCCGGGAGACATACTCCGTATTAACCATCATACTAACCATGTTATACTGTTTTTTGTAAATAGGTTCTTTTTTGAAATTTGCTCCAGGGAGTAAAAATCGCAATTTTTATTAATTATGTCAAACATATAGCATCATCTGTTTTGCTCTTTACCTTTTGTTTAATAAATAGACTTTACAAATAAGTCAAATTTGTTTTGCTTCTGTCTCTTTCTTTGCCTGAACTTCATTATCTTTAATTTATGGACATGAGTGTAAATAGTTGTTCTCTAACCGTAACCAGTTATTTTTTTTCTCTTTAAAAAGATTTAATACACCACATTTAAGTCGTTATAGTGTAATTTGCCTATCTTACGACCCAAATATTTAATAGAATTGAAGCTATGATACCAGTCCAATCTAGGCGTCTGCCCTAGTGTCCTAGGTTGTGACTCTCCCCTATCTCTCAAAAAGCGACCTCATATAGTATACTAATAGTCAAGAAAATTTTAACCATTTATTAGATGCTGAGATAGACGACGGTTTTCAACATCGTCCTGGATGTTAAAGTAGAAATAAAATTTGAATGCATAATATGCCTTTACTCGATGGTGGAACGAAATTTTTCTAATTAGAAAAATAAATATAAAAAAACTTTTTTAAAGAAAACACGAAAAGATTTTCTAAAACGTAGAAAATAAATTTTTGTCAAAAATTTCGAGATCAAACTAATATCGTAAAAACGTGCAGAGCTAATAGAAATTATCTAAGTAAATTGGAATTTCATTCGCCTACATAACATATTTTAATTTAGAATGAATGTTTAGGAATTTTCTTTTTTTATGATATTCATTTTTGCTTAATTTTCTCATCGTATTGTTTTCATTCCTAAAGTTTTTTTGACTTTTGCTTCAATGTCGAGATTTTTTAAATTATATTTTACTTTTTAGTACTCTGATAAAAAAAAATTAAAAAGTTTTTTTTATATATTTGATATGTTCTAGTTTTTAGTATTTAAAATAAAGTAAAGCACTTTTCATACGTTTCTAATTTATACGTCGTTTCAACACAGTCCCGATTCACTTCTACCTATTGTAATTATAACGTGCATCATTTATACGACGCAAAGCTTCTATTAAACGTCATTTTCTAAATAAAGGCAGGCTGAAAATTCGTAAAATTTTCTGTTTCGGTTATTATTTCTCCGCTCCTCTTAATTAGAAAACATTTCCTAGAAAGCAGGAGGTAACAGAACGAGAAGAATGTGAAGAACTTCTTCCACCTTCTTTTAAAGACGAATATACTCCATTAAATGAACTTATTTTATTTATCAAAACATTAACGAAAAAAGATTCAGTCGACTTAATTCGATTCATAATGCTGTAGTTAATATTCACAAACAATCAGCACGTCAGTCGACGTATTTTTTAATTAAAAGCCTACCTTAAGGCACGTGAATCGTATAAAATAAGAAATGTATAATTAGTACTCAAGATATGTCATGAAGTTATTGTTTTCTCACTTTTATGACTAATTTTTAATTTTAAAATTTCATTATTGTTTCCGATCCTGCGTAGTAATATACTATTATTATCGTTAAAAAATAAAATTATTACTTTTAAATGAATTCGGATTAGTAGCATTAAATTTGTAATAATGAAAGTTGTTTAGTCGAATTTCGATTATACGTCTTTTCATTTTTACGTTAATCCCTTCAATGGCATAAAAACGGTGCTTTACTGTATTTCATAGTTCCATAATATAATTATTATATAATATAGAATAAATTTTTCATCGAATAATATTTTCTTTGTAATTTTATG
>BGPR01041420.1:0-13623 GCA_013235015.1 Araneus ventricosus | reverse complement strand
TCGACGTACTTCGTTTCGGTTATTATTGCTCTTCAGCAATCTGACGAAAGAAGTGGGTTCGAGATCAATACTACTACAACTACAACGCCACGTCACATCCTCGTTTTCTAGAGAGTGATCGCTCTTCCACTAAGGGTCTAGTCTGGTACCCGATTTGGGTTGGGAGACGCGTCACTTTTTCCCGTTGTTAACGTACGGAAAAGTGACGTCTGTCTTTCGAAGAGGAAACCTGAAACCTTATAGCGCTTATCATCACCCGGACAAAAATACAGTCAACGCAACCGCCAACTCAACTGTATCTCCAACTGTGATCCAATTTCAACCGAACTAGGGTTGCCAGCGTTGGGTAAGGAGTTGGTAGCAGTTTTTATTTTCCGACCGTCAGAAACAACTCTATCCTTATATTTAGCGAATTTGAAAATCTTATTCCGTGGTTGTTTGTTGTTGTCGCTTATTTTTCAGTTCTATACCTTGTATTAACCTTCCAGCGGGCGCGCCTGCACAAATTTTGCGACATATCGTGCAAATCGGACCAACCTAAATATATAGTGCTTTGTTTTACAAAAGTAAATACAACAACTTTTATTTCTGTTATCTTTATTTATTAAGCTTAATAGTAAAAGATTTTATAAATAAAGTGCAATTAAATTTATAAAAGAATTGATATAAATATAATACGATGCAGGAGATACAAGTATCTTTTTTTAAACGCTCGCCCGCCTGGAAGGTTAATAAAGAGGATGGACACAAATATGGGGCAGTGCATATCAGCTGGGGGGAACGACCACTTCATAAGACCGTCATCTTTATTAGCCATGACGTTTGTGTGTTATGACGAAAGCAGTCAACAATTCATCTGATTGGTTCAGATACAAGGTTGAGTCAACTCTGTCGCGAGAAATCAACAGGGTTGAGTGTATTTTCTTCAACCCCAACTTCCATATCAGACGGCAAATTCATAATCCAATTCTCAAGTTTTGAGTAGAGGGTTGGGTTGGCAAATTTTTTTGCTCGTGATATGTCTTTTACGGCATTGTATTCACCATCCGCAGTTAAACTATGATCAACGGTTACAAGGGAATTTACGAATAAGCGGAATGCTGACGGAAATGATCGGCTGGATGTTTACCTAACTTGCGGGTGGCGAAACTCGTTCGGCTCAGAAAGGTTCCAGGGTAATTTTAAAATCGCCAAGAACAGAGGTGAGATACCATGCCAAATAGCAGCGCTGATTATACATTTTAGCGACGCATTTTTGGTCAGTTTTCGCATTATTGTAGTCATCATTTAACCGCTGATCGCGGGTTTAACCATGGATGGTGAATAAGGCCGTTGGACTATGTTTGTCCTGCGGGTGAAGGCCTTTTACGTCTCTGCAACAGGTTCTGGAATAGCGTCGATAACGCATATTTATGGATCATAATAGTAGGAAGTAAGGTCGTTTGTTTCTCATTGGCTCTCAACCTCCGTGACTCAAACGCTTCTTAATGGCTTCGTGAAATGACAATTTTTCATTGCTGAAAGTTCGTCCTGTCTTTATTTTATTCTAAAGTATGCTTCATTTGGCAGGAACATCCAAAATAATCATAATTAGAAGCAGTTATGATTTCTCCATGATGCGATAGTGCAAGGCAAAATAATTAAAATCCCGCCTAAGCGCGTTGCTATGGCATCATTAACAAGCAAGGCAAGTCACGTGACGCTGAGAGCCAATGAGAAGCGACTTCATTCCCTACTATGTAGGATTCGTAAATATGCATCGATAACTGCAATTGCCATTTCGGCAGTCATGCTGAGGAAAGAACAAGATGATTGTGAAGCGTTAGTTCAATGTTTTATCTTGCTGGAGAAAAGCAACACGGGTCCCTGCAGCGAATTTTGTAAAGACGTCGGAGATGTCAACTGCCTTTTCAGCATGCGTTGTTCAAATCTAAATGGGGTAAGTTATTAGTTTTATGTGTTTTCGGTCTATGGATTGTTTATTTTCATTCAGTTTCTAGTGTGTAACCGATATATTTATACGCTTCTATTTAGTTTCTTTCGTTCTTGTCCACATGGAATTTTGCAATGGATTTTTGCACTCGTTTTTGATATGCTGGAGTTCTGATATTTTGTACAGTTACGTGTTCTCGACTTTAATGCAAAATTTTTAAATATGACTCGATTATAAATTAACCCATTAATTTTATTGAAATTTTCATTCCATACTAAAGGCGCCGTGTGGTTATGAATTTAAGGGGAAAAGACTACAATGTTTTTGAGTATTTTTTTATATTAAAGACTAAAATAGGAAATGATTAATTTTACGTTTTTCTTCTAAATAAGCTTTCATTGGCTATCTAGAAAGTATACAGGAAATATAAAAAATTTTTTAATGTCAATTCCTACTTGGGTCAACTAAGAAAAATTATAAAAAAATACCCGAAAATTTCTTTTTGAAAAAACTGTATTAACATCAAGTGTCATCCATGACAAGTTTAAAAAAATGTATTTGAACTTGAGTGGATGAATAAAAAGTATTTTATTAACGATTGAAAATTTGAATAAGATATATAAATATGTATAGGAGGAGTCTGAACTAAAAGTAGGAATTGAAAAAATTTTTTCATCAAAAACACAGAGGTGAAAAAGTGAAGCGTGATACCCTGAAAGCAATATGATGAGGAGATTAAGCAAAAATATTAAAAAAATTCCTATACATAAATAATTCCATACACCTTATACATAAAATTAAAATGCATCCTGAATGCAATTAATTCATTGATCTGCGAATTTATTTGTACTTCTGATTACATCTCATCTATTTATAACATGTTATTTCGTAAGATTCATTATTCCAACATACACGAATGTAAAGGACACCCAAAATATTTGAGTCCAGGTGATTTTTGCCTTTTAAATTATTACTTAACCCCTTAAGTCTCGCTCCCGTCATATTGACGTGCATCGAATTATCGGATTTTTAGGCTTTTAAACCAAAATTTAATCATTAATTAGCTTCATAATTTGACGCAAAAATTACGTACAACCCATAAGCATCTCAAGTATTCTACGCCTTCTTAGATGAATGAAAACGACAGCCTCTTTCCAAAACAGGCGGGGTCATCTTATTAGATAGCAAAAAAATGCGACTCTTAAGGGGTTAAATAAGGATTTTTTTGTAAAACGGTCTGTGAATCCAAAATAAACGAAACAGAAAACTCGTCCTTACGTGTAGCTGCGAGAAGAAAAGGAAACGTGTAGGTTGGTATCGAGTCGATGGCCTATATGTTAGTAAATCGTCTCGTTCTCGATCACGCCACTGAATCCTCAGTTTTATTCTTTTGGCTCCCTAGCTTGTTAACATTTTTAACAGTAGTTACTTCTGCTTTTTTATAAAATATATCCTTAAGGGGTTATAGAATTCTGTAATTCGATGCACGAATCTGACGTCATTTTAGCGGAAGGGTTTCAGCATATCTATGGGCATTTGATATTTTTACAATTTGTGTTTGGCCTCAAGATTTGTGTTTAAAATTATTTTCAGAATTTTAGTAATTAATAAAGTGTGGCTTTTAAGGTTATTTTATTCAAGATCTATAAGCGATTCGAGTTCGATCACGTCTGAAAAATCGTCATTTTCAACCATGTGATCGCATGCGAGATAATATGAATCTGGGAAGTCCTACTAGTACAAGCAACATTCAACAGATTTTAATACCTCTCTTATAAAGCGCTAGATTGTCGAAATTTATAATTATGCGTAACTGACTTCGGATGAAACTCCAGCGCCCAAGAATGTACCAAAATTTTAAGCTTCATATTTCAATTTATTGCGAAATCAAGACTTGAGAAAGCGAGTGATCTATTCTTTGGTCGTCTCAAACTTAAAATTGATATAATATTCATCAGTATTTCCGGACAGGTGTTAAAATGCATTCTAAGTGCAAAACCTCCTCAAAAAAAAATTAGTTGCAAACCCTGAAAATACTCACTTCCAAGACGTGAAATTCCCAGTCCTTCGGAATTTTTTTAATATCATTGAATAACCGAAATAATCGAATTCCTCAAACTTGTCGATTTCGAATTAAATTGATTGATTTGTCTCAACGAAGCGGTTCTAACCGAATTTTGTATTCCCACGCAAAATTGTAATCATGTTTGAAGGGAACCGGAGTCTATTTTTGAAAATTCCAAAGCATTCTAGAAATCAACCATATTTACCTTTTTATAAATCATTTCCATTTTTAACCTCCCAACCAGATTTTTCTTATTTTTATCTATGCTTTTAACCGATGCTCTCATACCACAATTGAAATTTTGGCTATATCTCGTATAGTAATTCATTTCCTTATGCTTTTGTTTCATAAGTTATTAAAGTAAACACTAAGTACATTAGTGATAAAATGCTTTTAGTCGATATTGCTAGTATAATGCACCAGATGCTTCACTATTCCACAAATTTAGTTTTCAAACCCAACAACAGAATCTTTTAATTGGAAGTTAATTTTGAAGTCCATCTTTGGATACAGAAATGTCAGGACGGTGAGGGAAAGTGTGTTCAGACAAGAAATTATTCAACTCAATTTCATTAGTTTTGCATCTTTGTTCTGAGTTATAGAATTTGCAATCATGCTTAATGCAATGATTATTTTCAGGCTACCAGGGCTGAAAAGCTTGGAATTGACATTCGTCGTGCAAGAGTGAGCTGTAGTTGGAAAGGATCCGACTGAATGCAAGTTGCCCGATCCATATCCTGAAGCTTGTGGGCTTAAGAGTTCTACTCCGTCTGGAGCTCATCGCCAGAAACTTAATCCCGTAGAGCTTGAGAAATCAAAGTTTCCCAAATGTGCTTGACTGGAATATTAGTGCTCATTTTTGGTGATATTTTTTGATTTTAAAGTAACCTCAAGTTAAAGTATTTTTAACATATTTGGAGCTTGTTCACCAACCTTTCACTTGTGTTTTAATCTGATTAAAGATTAAATTTCCATAACCTAGATATCTTGCTTAAATTCAAGTATGTGTATCCGCATTGAATCTAGGATTAAATAATTTTCTGAAATTGCTTAGGAATTGATGTGTCCTTGCTTTTAAAATATCCTTGCGAAGTTTGAAAATTTCCATTTCAAGGCATGAAATTGACACATTGCCTCTAGTTCACTAGTCCAAAATTGAAACTTAGTGCTATGTCTGAAACAATCAGAGACTTCAGTGTAAAAATTCTAAATTATCGATATTGAATTGAGTAGATTCAAGTTTGAAACTCTTCCAATATCGTTCAGAATGAGTAGCAAAATTGTTTAAAATGTCGATCCTGGAATAATTAATGATCATTAAGATTTAGAGAGTGAAAATTTCAATGCGGATTCGAGATATGAATTTTGAATGCGTGTGGATGCAAGTACATAAATGCCTTTTGTACAGTCTATTAGAGAACATGTTAAACTCCTTACCAGTAGAAGAAATTCGTGCACTACATTTCAGAAATAAACTTCGATTCACAAATGAGTATTAAATTTGATGTGAAATCGGATTCGATCTAATTTTTCCGAGATGACTGTATTATATGATCGAATTGTATGCAAGTTCATCATTATTAATACGATAGATAACTGTAGGTTCAATTAAAGTCCAGATATTTGGTGAAGCATTATCGACTACCTATTTTACTCCAAGCATGAATATTTGAAAGGCATTTATCTAGTAGAGATAATGGGTCTTCATTGGACTGAACTCTTATAACTTGTATTTTAAGCTATTTGCTTTTAAGTCGAGGCATATTAATAGGCATAAAATTTGAGCAGAGCAACTATTTTGTCTATTCCAAGGGAAAACTCTACAAAGGTAAAGTTAACTAAGCGTTGAAACTCTTAAAATTCAAATGTTTAAAATGATCTGAATGTAAATACTCAACGTAATGTTTCAATATTAGTGTTAGTTAATGGGTATCTAATAATCGGTGTACTGGATATCGATAATGAAGGTTTTAAAAAATGGCTTCTCCAATGGTGAAAGTATGGAGCTAAGCTTCTTTATAAAAACCAACTGTACCTACCTATAAGGTTGGGGGGGGGGGCGGATTAGGCATGGTTTCTTAAATTATGGGTCCCAACTCTCATGCAGGTCCCGTGCAGGAACTATGGAACAACATCTGTCAAATTCCTTCATATTGTGAAGGCAAGATGATTTCTAATTTATCTTGATTAGGAACTTTTCATCAAACTTACAAAACTAACATCTAACTAAATTTACTTTCTTGCATCATTGATAGCTCATTTCCCCATCCATAAATGAATTTTTGGGACTAAGAAAAATTTTCGTTGAGAGATGGTTTCGCGGGGAGAGCCTTCGCGTTCGAAATAGGGTCATAAGTGGAAAAGGTGTAAGGTTTAGGTAGGATGTTAAGGAGGGTAAGCCAATAAGGGATGAAGATTTGACCACCCTTTCCCAGCTTCTAGAAAAATGGAGGGAGGGATTGTGCCAGCCGGCTGGTAAGAGTGTGGAAATGGGTCTGCTTGAAAACTCCCAGTCCCAACAACATAATTTTTTAAAGAAGCTTAACTTATACTTTCAGTTTTGGAAACGCATGGAAGAGCTCAGATTCTCAAAGGTATCGAACAAGTTTAACATCCAGTAATGAAAGTAAGCTTAAATATAGCAATCCGTGTCTAAATTCTTTATGTAAAAATTTTAATCCAGATCTTTATCCCTTTTACGCACAATTGATATAAGACTTCAGTCTAATCAATGCAAGCCAAGAGCGCGAATTTTCGCGAAATATCGTATTTCCAGGAAGTTAAATATTAAACATCTTGCAAATTAGGTATTTTATAGGCGCTTCATGGATGCTTCATAAGTCTGTCTTTTGGATGTTCATGTTAAGAGCGGAGTAGCTAGTTGGTATTGCGTAGCCAAATATTCTTGCTTTGTTAAATCGCATCGTAATCGCTGTTTGGTCAGTTTATAAGAAATGCCTTGACAGTAGCAATTTTAATATGAAATCCATACTTGATTTTTCTAAAACTCGACTTCTTACAGACTTTAAAATTGAATAGGACTCAATTTTTTTCAAATTAATGAAGTTAAAAACTGAAGTTTTTCGGTCTTGGCATAGATCCATACAATTGCAGAGCACCAACATGCTCAGTGCTTACAAGATGCAACTTTATGATCAGAGTTTCACATACCGGCTGGTTTTCTTTCTTTCATAATGAAGGTACTCTAATATACCACTGGAGGGGAGAGTACCGTAGGAAACTACCTATCGTACACTGAAGTCTTTTGTTTGATGCATGTTCGAATCTAACTTCTATGGACTCGAATCAACTGATTCTATTCTTGGTAAAAATAAACTTTAACGCTTAAAAGAAACTGCAACGAATTTTAATACCAAGGACACGTACATTATGAACATGGTTAGTGAAAACAGCTAAGACTTCAGAATACGAAATGGGACATTTCGTTGCAGTTCTAACAAGGTTCGCATTAAACGGCGAAGCTCGCAAACATTTATACCTCTGGAGAAAACCGGCACTTGCTGCTGGCAGTCATGTGCCAAGAGCAGTTGATACAATAGCGTGATACAAATTTGAGAATACTTCAGTTTAAAAGTTTTACGAAGATTGCTTATAGAATATGAATGTTGCACTTTATTCTCAATGTTCTAGAAAGATTAACTGCAGTTTTTAGCATGTACACTTGCTTACAGTTGATCGATTATAGTACAAATTAGTCTTAGTTTTAGAAATGGTCAATAAGAAGTTTTTAAATAAGGATAAATTAATAAAATCTTATTTAAAGCATCTAAGTAACCATTTATTTTGACTGAAACTCGTACCTTTTAATATAAATATATGTAACGCCAATGTTTATTTTAAGTAACCTGGACATGTTCTAAGATCTATTGAAGTAATTTTCCTCCGGAAATTCGTATGCCTGATACTTAAATGAGATTATGCGGCATCGGTGAGGGTTATTTGTTCGGAGAACTTGGTCATGGGAGCCAGTCTTCGTTCCTTTGCTAAGCACAAGTTTTACCTAATGCATGCTGTTTCTAGTAAAGCAAATTAGTTCTGTATTTAAAGGGTTGGTGAACTGTTCCAGTGCATTGTGCTGTAATCTGATCTGTAATCGTTCCATTACTGTGCTTGTTAATTAGCCGCTAGTTTAGAGCTCAACTTGATGTTTAAATCTGTATTTCGAATAATGGTTTTTCACATGACAATGCTTATTAAGTAGTTACAAGTTTGCCTTGCATAGTTAATCTGAAACAAATGTATTCCTATTTGGAAATTGTAAATTTTTCTATAAGTGCCCTGAAATTTGTTGCTAATGCAAGGCAGTTAAGAAATTTAATATCTAAGATGCTTCAACTGAGAATATGGAGAATGGGTGATGTACCTGTATGAGTTTTGCCCATTTTAAGCGGAAATTTATATACGTATAATCATGCAAACGCTTCTAGATTTTTAAACACTGGATTTTTGAATGCTATAGAGCAAAGAAAGCATTTCAATGTTTATCGATCCTTTCTAAATTTCATTCTTGATAAATTCCAGGCAGAGTATTTGATTTAATCGACGGTTTAATCAGCATTGAAAAGCTGAAATGTTTCTATTCCTTTTTACTTTGCGACATCATAAGGTGTTGGTTCTTATTCATTTATCAATTAAAACTTGCTAGTTTTAACGTTAAACAGAAATGAGATTGGTTAATTTGCTAATTGGTACTATTTGAGCCGAGCGTCATATCGTAGTCTGAATAATAACTTGCTTATTCATTATGCAATCCTTTAATTAATCGCTATTATGTCAAAATGATCTGCCTATTGTGCCTGGTAATTTGAATCTTTGAAACAGCTGAAATGGAGTGATAACCAAATGGGTGCGGAATCCCAAAACGAACACGTACGAGAGAAACATGCATGTAGGAACGCAATACAAATACCCTGGCAGAACAGAACATATTGCAGCGCATCTCTTGCAATGAGTCCAACCCTTTGTGCATGGTACGACTCTCTAATTTTGTTCGTTTTTCTTCATCTTTGGGGTTCATAAATGGCACTGATTTTCTAATGGCCTTGGGTGTACAATTGTATCCATCTCTCTGTACAATATAGGGGAACGTTACTCTGGTACTTTCATTTATAACTTGAATCTCCTTGATAATGGCGTTCTGATTACTATCGTGTTTAAATAGTGCCATGTTTTTTACTCATTCTTGTCCACTCATCGATCTAGCCCAAACGTAAGAATTTGTTTTTGAGCTCTTCTTACACCTGTTTTTTATCACTGCATATTATTTTTATCCCTTCATAAATTCTTTATTTCGCTCACTCATTTTCCAATTCGTAAATCGCCTCTCGCGCAGAATAAGTCATTTGTATTTTGTTGAAAACAGTGTGTTGCGACACATCAATGGCAATACGACCATAACGAGTCCAACGCTACTTATTTTGCATCCAGGAGAACAGATAATCTGCCTTCTTATAAAGCGGATTCTCATTCTAGTCCTCAATGTGACTTCACTATATAAAGTATTAGTTTCTCTTCCTCACTGGCAGATTGTGGGTCGAATCGTGTCATTGTAAGCATCTATACTCAGAGCTGGTGCTCGCTCCTCAGAAGTCGAAAAAGTTGTTGTCATGGCGTAAAATGTTTTAGAGAAGTGTGTTGGTTTGGGAATTCTCGTTGTGCGTAGGCGAGTTCGTACCAAATAATAGCTACAAATCGAAACAAACACGCATTGTGAAATTTGGCTATTGGTTAGATATATTTGTCATAATATTTGATATCGTCTCGGATGCGTAGTCCACTTTTCCTCATTGCTTTTAATCCATCTTCTAATTATTGCAACTAATACTGATTTGTTTATATATTCGAGTTCAGGGGCTGGCACTCTGAAGCTCTTCTAATGCATAGTGGTGGCTGTTTCTAAGTAAATATATGCATAAATAATATTAAATTTTTCTTTCAGTTAAATTTCATAAAAATTATCTGCCTACCTTTTTGTTCTTGTTTAGATCTAAATATATACTTTGGCAGCAATCGGTTGATCCTAAAAATGGAGAATTGAAAAAATGACGCTCATGCTTCAGCAACAGAAATTTTGTTACAAACTATATATTTTAATGACGTAAAATTAAAATAAATAGAAGTAAAAATATTTGAAATCCCAGAATACTGTTTGACGAAAGAAAAATGCTAATTTATATTTAAGAATGTTTAAAAAACTTTTTTGTCTCTAACAATTATTTTATAATTACGACTATTGTAGCATTGAAAATATACGACTAAATTTCAGATTATTTTATTACGATCCTTTAAAGCAAAGGAAATAAACTCATTTTAACAAACAATTTAGGCTAAATTTTCAAGCATGTATATATAATAATTGAATTTGCTGACTTGCCGCTTCCTATGTACTAATTTGGTAAGTTATAAAATGACTCTTGCGAAAAATATTTACCGACGCCTGCGCGAGTACATGATTTGTACTTGATTCTTTCTTAGTATTCAGGAAAACGGTTCCAAAATCTACTGGAAGAAGATCTTAAGTTTTTTTTGTATAGTAATGTAACTAATGTAACGTAAATCTAGTACTACTTCAGCAATCGGAACTGAGCAGAAATAAGCTGCTCATTCGTTGTTTTGAAATGGTGCAATTAACTCTTTATGCATGTAATTATTCACTGTATAAAAAGACTCGGTTCTTCGAAGAGTTAAAAATGATTTATTAGTTTATTTTTCGAAAAATTAATCTGCACTTTCTTACAACTCGATAGGCATTTACAACTATCGAAATCGAGAAACGACAAAAAATGCATTGCCCAGAATGGTCTCCGAGCGGAGCCATTCGAGAATAAATGGCAAAATGTGCAATAAGGGAGAGAAATCGTCGGCTTCATTTCTGAGGGACTCAATTTGGGACTTAGAGGGGCTAATTTATTTGTAGTACCTTTCCCCCAAACATTAAATTTGACCTTGCGATCCAAGTTATTTTGGATATTGTATGATAGCGGATGATCCTTGCATGTGCAATTGTTATAAACAACAAGTTTGATGCTAACTTCAGAGTGCTAAAAGCATTTTTATGTACATAATACTACGTTTGCATACGTCGGAACTCATTTTTTGACATTTCCCATAGTTAAATTCATTTCCCATCAATGTTCGGTTGGTTTTGAGCTTTTCTTATAACCAACTGTATCATTCTCTACTACAATGAATGACATGCTTGGTCATTCAGATATGTTTACATAACCATTCATTTCTTTATAAGATAATTTTCAGTTTGATTAATCCTTGCTTTCTAAAAATGGCTTTCCTACCTAACCTTATATGTGATTTTCGAAAAATCTCTAGATTGCTTGTGGAATATGATATTGCTTTATGGTACTCTTTCCAGGATGTATTTCACTTTTCATTGATAATCTTAGTCGATGGATTTTCAGCTTTGGAACTAACCCAAAAAGTAATTATTTTAAGTGTTTCAAAACTTTTCCGGGCTCTTCAGCTCAAAAAGAGCGTTGCTGCGAAATTTATCGGCTACTGAAACACGACTTCAAATATAACTTTAGATTTTTAAGATCAAGTTTCAGGAATTTCCACACTAGGAGAATGAAATGAGCCAATTTTGATACCCTTTTGACAAGTTGTATCAAAAGTGCTCTGAAGTGAATGTCAACTGGACATCTTTACCAGTAGCGTGTAACTTGCCCTACCTTGCTCCCAACCGAGTCTGAAAGTCTAATAGTGTAACTTTCGATATGCTTTCTTTTATGAATAACGCTTTCGTTTCCTAAATAATTCATTACATTAAATTGGTGAAAGACAAATCTAAATATTAGCAAACAGGAAATTCTCCATCGCACTAATGTTAAAGCGAAATAGTTAGATGAATAAAGCCTAAAAATGGCTGACAGATTTAGAAAAAGGTTGGAAGTTTTGACCAGAAGCATAACTTTCACTTAATTCGTCTAGCATTCACACTAAACTATTTTGTGCATAATTTAAACTGGCAGCCAGCATAGTAAAAGAATTGCTGTATTTTAGTTTTCCCAGAAATTCAGCTTCCTGAAGCGAGTCTGGGTTATAAATTGTGGTTTATATATGATTAACGAATAATTTTACTGGAATTTCTGTCGGATAATCGAGACTCCAGCTGACGGGATGGACGGTTCTCTTTAAATAAACAGAAGAATGAAAAATGGTAGCAAAGCAAAGGGTGTCGTGGAATTGAGGCCTCAATATTTGACGATATTATAGAGCCCGAGGAAATGTATTGTTTCAGCTAATGACTGTAGATTGCACCCGCGATCTGCCAAGCTAGGAGAAAAAAAATATCGAACTGCGTGATGACTAAAAAAAAGTGGATTTATATTAACAAAGAAAATTTCCAGAAGTCTAAAAAGAATGTTTAATTCAAATGATATTGAGTAAAAGAATAATGGATTGAATGGATAGCAATTTTGGAAGCGTTGGCGAAATCTGGACAACCGTCGTTGTGTAGATCTAGCAAAATAGAACTTTTTTCGCTGGTTCACAGCGAACGGAGGTCGGAAATATCGCATTCAAAGCAAAATTTCCATTTCAGACTTTGAACGAGCTTTTGAAAACTATTTCACCCATTCTCATTACTGTTACTTAGAAGTATATCAACCCCATTTAATTTTTTTCCAGACTTCTTTGCACTGAGAATACCATCGTCTACAAGAGACCAGAGATTTGCATTTCCAAATTTATTTCTATGAAAGAACCTTTCCACAGTTTTTCTTCTTTTTGAAAATAAGTATAGAAACCTTTTAAAAACGGTGAACCAGTGTCGAGGTTACAAGTGTAAATATTAGACTTAATATTCCACAGAATTTCAGCATATTCATTTTCATTAAAAATTTTAGTTTCTCGGACAAGACTGTCCGGGGACTAGAATCTTATCAAACGACAAAACTATTAGGGAACTTTTTTCGTACAAAACAAAGTTACTAGCGGCTTAAGGTGGCGCTATGTATGCATTATTGCGAATTTGTGGCAAAGGACGAATATTCAGGATTCATAATATTACGACTTATCAACTAAAACTGCTTCGCGCCGATGTCTTTTGACATTATATAATTCATTATAGGGAGAGGAAAAACAGTTTCAAATATGATTTCACAAATACTGAAATGACAATAGAAAGACCGCTGTTGTGAAATCGCGAAAGGGAATTCCTTAATACAAGATTGTTTCGTTTATTCAATGATCTTGCGTTTAATTTTAGACCTAAGCGCATGAATACTGATACTGACATGCAGAACATATCTAGAATACTGCTAAAATTTTCAATAAAAATTTTGGGTCGGATATGAAAATGTAGGCATCTTCTGAAAAATAAGAGGGACGTTTTTTCTATTTCGGCCTCTGATAGACCATAAAAAAAAAGAGACGAGAAGAGAACAAAATTAACTTATTACCAGAAGTTATGTGCAAATATAGTAACTTTGACATAATCGCCGTGACGATTCGGACAGTTTTCACATCACTTGGCTAGGTTTCAAAATCCCCTCTTCGATGTGCCCCACTAGTGATGAGAGATGAGGAGATTCAAAGCAACGTTAAAGCTAATTTTTCTGGAAGCTTTGGCCTCCTAACCAGATCTTGA
>BGPR01041419.1:0-13623 GCA_013235015.1 Araneus ventricosus | reverse complement strand
CCTAGTTGGTTAAAGGAATAGCATATGGCTGAGGAGCAGTGGCGGCTCGTCCATTAGAGCTGCAATGCCCCCTGAAATTACACTACATTATTTGCCAATTTTACCCTCGAATCTTTAATAGAAATGATGATAGCGGTCCAATCTAGGCACCAGTATAAATTCAGCGTCTCTCCCCTACATTGTCAATAGTCGAATCCATAAGATGATTCACATAAAAATATACATATTTAAACGCCCACCAGGGACCTAGTTGGTTAAAGTTGGGCGTTCACAAGAAGACTAGCTATGCCATTTGTCCTAGGACCGTTTTCATCCCCCAAAGCATTCTCGGATGTTTCAAAGTTTGCTTTGAGACAAGGTTCAAAGTCGCAAAATTCTATCTAACTACCGGGGCCCCCCCCCCACACGAGAAATTTCGACTTTCACTTCTACCCTCGATGCTATTCCCCAATGTAGGCAGATTCTTTGAATACGCGGCTACCCTTCAATAGAGATTTCAAATTTTAATCAGCGAATTGAGTTTTGGAATTTAAGTTCCTTTGAATTCCTCCATAAGGAATCATTTACTCCAAATTTCATTGGGTTTCGACCTTGACGATTGTTTTTTCCTTCTCGTGTTCCAAAAATTCCATTTTGGAAGAGCTGTGAATGGCCCGATTAAATTAATATCATGGCTGAAGAGCAGTAGAGGCTCGTCCATTAGAGCTGCAGTCCGCCCTTGAAATTATTTTATAAGCTTATATTTTCGTTTTCATTCTAAATGGCTTACTTATCAACTTTGAGAGATCAATGATCAACGAAAATGCCAAAGAACTAATAAAAAACGTAAAATTAATCAAGAATTATGAGAGAGAGACAGACCAGTGCCGCATCGAGTTTTGCCCCTCCTAAGGATCAAAATTCGTTCACTCAGCAACGCGGAGAGCTCTCAGTAGAAAAAACAAACCTTTATCCCATTGGAATTACGTGTCCTTGAGCTGTGTTTTCCACAGATGTCACTTGGATTTTTCTCAGTATTCCACTCATAAAGTAGTTTATTTAAATTAAATTCGGGAGGATTTGTTATTATTTGCTCCTTTATGTTTTTTGGAGTGCTGATTACGAATTAGGCTTGCCACCAACAATTTTTATTGGGATTTTAGTTACAGCCAAAAATTATGAAAAAATTTTTTCCAACTTTTTTATTATAACTAAAAAAAACTATCAATTTTTAGTATATCATTATATACCAAAATAATCAGCACAAAATTTCCTACAACTTGGGTCTATACAACTTATGCAGCACTGCTTGCTTCTGAGCTGACAAGCCACAATCAGATTCTATCCTCAAAATCTAGTAGACTGATGTGCGCTTTTGCAATGTAATGCCAGCTGCTGGAGGCTTTCCTCCAAGCAAAACACAAGTGTGGGCCAGTTTCTCCTGAACAACACAACATATGTTTGGATAGAGAAATAATCTAACAACTTTCAGGCATAAATACACAACCATTTATTGAAACATTTTACAACTTTCTCAAGCCAATAGCACAATATACAAGTTTTCCACAAAATTTCTGAAATTTTTTTTAAATCCATAAAATAGGTACAAAAATTAAAGTACAGTTATTGAAAGGATAAAGACAATTTGTAATAGAAACGAATTACTTTCAATTAGAAAATACATTTATAATACTCATCATTATCATTTTGATTATAAATGTTCATAAAATTTGACATAAAGTTAAATATTAATCTTAACAATCTCTCTTATCAGTGGTTGTCTAAGCAAAAAAGTAAACTTCAAGAACCGTTTTAGTTCATCAATTTAGCTGGATTATGGCAACTGGCATTGGTGTATTCCAGCAAAATGATAACAAAAGAGAGGAAGAAACAACAAAACACAACAATTAACTTCGTAAACTTTTATAAACAATTTGAAAATTTCAACGAAATTATGATTGCAAACCAATCAATTAATGTTTCAATGCTGCCTAAAATACTGACATACAAGCAATCTAAAAGTTTACGAAGATAAGCTCACAAATGGTTTTCGAGGATGCTGTTCAAATTTAAGAAAGTTTTAGAGCTCATTTATTAACTTGTGAAAAAAAAATTATACTTTATAATATATATGTTTAAAATTCAGAATATTTACTTATAATTCGAAATAATGGTTCAAAGGTAGTTTTTAAATGGCATTTTTATATCATTACAAAATATATTTTTTGGAGCATGGACCAAGAACAGAATATGTGTTATAGAGTTCTTTTAATACAGTTGGCATCCTTATATCATAGATAAAAAATACTTATTTAAGAACACAAAATAATCAACAAAAATCTATAAATATATCCACACTAAAACAAACAAGCAGAAGATGATATCAAACAAAGAACGAAATAAGTATATTCCTACGAACAAATTCTTTTTTTGTTTAAAATTTCAACACTGTAAGCTCAGAAACTAAGCTACAAATGCGATTTTAAACTTAAGCATTTAATATAAGAACTAAGCATTAATATCACATAACAAGAATAGGAAAAAGAAGAACAGAATTATGAAAAACAGAAACACATACATCTAACGAGTTTTCTTTGAATATTTTATTGACTTGAATGCAATTTATTTATCATATTTCTGCTAACATCGCTTCATAAGATTTAAAAACTGCACCGGTTATAAAGTTACAGAATCAATCTTCCTTTCTAAATATCATTTTCTGCATCTTTTTTTGGGCGTGTACCATAAACATTTTTTTTGACACGAAAGCTCTATAACACACAGTTTTTTTCACAGGTAATAATAACACATATATCAGTTCCATGACAAGGGTCACAATTCTGTCACAAACGGAAAAAAAATAGATAATGGAACTTCATCACTTCTGCTGCATTCTTGTTCAGAATTGTCTCTCAAAGTTAATGGTTTCCTCAGAGTTTGCTCGACAGAAGATTCAGTCTATCTACTGCATCCGCAAACACACCATCTTTAGTCTTCTTTGGTGGAAGACTCCACGCCGCTTCCGCAACCACCTGTCGCTTGCTTGCAGTTCTCGCCAGTTCTCAGCTTTCTCGCCTCCACCATACCCTTGGAGACTGTCTTCCTGTCGTAGGCCAGTCTCAGCCAGGCCATGGTGTCGATGAAGAGTGTGGTCAGGTTGAATTTGATGCCATACTCGCTGGTGGCGTAATCGTAGGGAAAGGTGTGGTGGTAGTTGTGGAATCCTTCGCCGACGGCCCCCAAGGCCACCAGAGTGTTCTCACGAGGGCTGATGTGGATGTCGTAGGGCTTGTTCCCCCACATGTGGGCCGCAGAGTTCACCAGCCACGTCTGGTTCAGGGTGAAGCAGAAACGGAACAGCGTTGCGACGAACAGCGAATTCATGAAGGTTTCGCCCCATAGGTACATGGGCGCGATGGTGGGCAAAACGAAGCAGCAAAGCACAACAAGTGGCAAATAAAACCTGAAAAGAAAGACACCGTTTATTAGCTTTCATAGAAGTAAAAGTTAAAGCAAAAATGATGGGAGGCTGTCTTTTCAAACAGCGCTGGTGTTAAAGGCGTAAGACTACTTTACTCGCGTGACTCTTTTGTTTCTCCAAGTTTCTCTTTGTTACACGCGATTCTCTTTTGTTTCTCGAAACTTCTCGGATTCTCCTTGTTACTCGCGATACTCTTTTGTTTCTCAAAGTTACTCGCGATACTCTTGTTCCTTGAAGTTACTCGTGGTTCTCTTTTGCTTCTCGAAGTTACTCACGATATTCTTGTTTCGTTTTGTTACTCGCGATACTCTTTTGTTTGTCAAAGTTACTCGCGATACTCTTGTTTCTCAAAATTGCTCGCGATTCTCTTTTGCTTCTCGAAGTTACTCTCAATTCTCTTTTTTTTTATCTCTCTGAAAATGCATGGAAAATTGGAGAAATAAACGAATCTGTTGTTACCCTTTATCTCTAAAATAAGACATCAATTATGTTTTCCACATATGTAGTTACCGAGATATAGAAGAGTGCGTCACCAATTCAAGCGTATTTTTGTCCAACTTTGCGACTCGGTAGTCGCTGAACTACAATTCCGATTTTCAATTTTTTTTGTAGCTTCTGTTGTTACCCCTTATCTCCAAAATAAGACATTAGTTATGCTTTTAACATATGTAATTACCGAGATATAGAGGATCTCCCATACCAAGGTTTGTGGCGTTTTGGCGTGTAAATCAAATTCCATCCTGAGACCCCAATGGGAGGAACGTAGTCCTACGTTAAAAGTTTTTGAAGTAAAGGCAGCAAATCTTTTCAAATTAAATAATTATGCTAGGTCTTCTTCAACTCTGTCATTCGCCAATTCAAAATTAGTTTTCATAGATAACGAACCTGAATTCTGTTGGTGTTTTGAAATGCGTTGATTTCCTTTCTCAATTTCGAATCATCGATATATGTTTTAATTGCTTCCATAGATTGACAAGTGGCCGATTTTGGCTCTCCTTAGGGTTACAGAAAGAATTAAAGGTCTTAAAGTCTAATAAGAATTTGCAGATTTCCAGAACATAGTTATTAGAATTGCAGACCGCAGAAAAATAAGATGCTTCAACGCATTCGAACTTCAGAGAGGACAAGAAAATGTTCAGAATTTCAATTATAAAATTATAGAAGTAGACAAGTTTTTCTTTATACTTATCCTTGTTAACCTACAAGTTCACCTCTGGAAATACAGTGCATCCGTAAAGTCATGGAGCACTTTTGACCGGTCACAGGAAAGCAACGAAACAAGATAGACAGGTGACATCTTCACCAAATAAATGGAAAACTCTCCAGGTTTGCATACCTGTTCAGCACAGTTCGATGTGGGCTCCATTTGTTTCCCTACACACATCTAAACGATAGTCCAGTTCTTCCCACACACGGGTAAGGACATCCGGTGTAACAGAGTGAATAACGTCCGTGATTCTCTGTTTTAAATGATTAATGTCGTTTATACGTTCACTGTACACATGTTGCTTCACATAACTCCACAAGTAAAAGTCTAATGGCGTTATGTCCGGGGATCGCGGTGACCATGCCATGACAACACCCCTGCCTATCCACCGCTGTGGGAATGTTGCATCCAGAAACTCACGAACAATGTTGCCGCAGTGTGGAGGAGCGCCGTCCTGTTGAAAGATGACACCTTCTGGAAATTGTGGAACTGCATACTATTGCAACATGTCAAGGTAGATGTTTGACGTCACAGTCGGTGCGTGGTGTTGCGTCATCACCTGCGCGCGCACACCGTTGCACTACAGACACTCTTTGGGATACTGTCCAATGTAGCGCAAGTTCCAACCTTTCGTTTCTGTTCGCCACAACAAGCGTTCATAACTGCACCATGACTTTACGGACACACTGCGCATGCTCAATTGACAATTATACGGTGACCCAACAGTCCTGCTTTAGGAAGGACATTCCTCCTTTTGTAAGTTTTGTCCTTCCTCGAAAAGTGCGCAATAAATGATGTTATAAATGTTTGCATTATGCATTTATCATATTATAGTGTATTCTGTATTATAGTTGCAATGAAATAATTTTTTTTATTACTTATGATATTTTTTTTTAGCTTCTTTGCATTTGCTTCCCCCTTTCGTTGGAGGTCAAAAGTTGGTCACTTTAGAATTGGCCTGTGAGCAGAGAAGTCGGAAACCAGAGATCCTACAGAAAGCCTCTTATACTGGGAATTGCAAGGATGCACATTTTGACTCGAGCTACATTGCCTTCTGATTTTTGTGTGTCTGAAACAATCTGAATTGTAGCAGAAATTTTTTAAATGCATATTACTGCCGATGTTCTTCAGTAAAGTAATGAATAAAGTCTTATTTTGTTTTATAGCCATTAGTAACATTTAGGAGTCTGAGATCTTGGCGAAGAACGTTTTGAAACAATACGTGATTACACTTCCATTCAAATTAGATTCCAATATAAAACATTGCTGACCGGCAATTTTACACAAAGGCTATTTCATGTCACCGGCTGAGTGACATGGAATAGCCTCTAGCAACACGAGTTAACTCGTGACCAGTAAACAACGTTTGGGCATGAAAACACGAATGAACTCGTGACCGGAAAACGTTTGGGCATGAAAACACGAGTTAACTCATAACCGGTCATCAACGTTTGGGTATGAAAACACGAGTTAACTCGTGACCGGTCATCAACGTTTGTGCATGGAGACACGAGTTAACTCGTGACCGAAAAACGTTTGTGCATGAAAACACGAGTTAAATCATGACCGCTCAGCAACGTTTGGGTATGAAAACACGAGTTAACTCGTGACCGGGCAACAACGTTTGTGCATGAAAACACGAGTTAACTCGTGACAGATCAACAATGTGCTAACACCAAGCAGCGATAGATGCTTACTTCCTGTGGAACCTGACGACGGGGTCGGCCATGAGATCGTCGAGATTGATCTTCTTTCCCTTCTTAATGACTTCCGGGTGCTTTCGGCAGAGAAGCCAGCCGATGTGGGCGAAGAAAAAACCCCTCTTGGCGTTGTGGGGGTCGGCGTCGGTCTCGGAGTACTTGTGGTGAACCCGGTGGTCTCGAGCCCATTCGAAGATGTCGTTCTGGAAATAAAAAGACAGGAAGTGAGAAAAGAAAACATAATGCTTAATATAGGACCGTATTATCAAGATAACGGGGTTCAGCAAAAATTCGCCGAAGAATGAGCCGAGTACACGGGGAAACTTTCTGAGTGATGGTGTTGTGCGTGAATGGTGCAGAAAATTTAAAGACGGTGGACCGACGTTCATGATGAAGAGGGACAAGGACGCAAGTCTGTCGCAACAGAACTTGTTCAACTACTTCCCGGCAGATTTTCGGGCAGTTTAAATAAGACGTGTCTGATCACCCGGCGTATAGACCCGACTTAGCACCGAGTAATTTTCTTCTCTTCCTTGAGATGAAGATCTGGCTAGGAGGCCAAAGCTTCCAGAAAAATATGGAGATGCAAAGCAACATTAAGGCCCATTTAACTTCACTGGCGGCAGCGTTCTTCGAAGAGGGGATCGGAAAACTGGTCTACCGATACGACAAATGCCTGAATCTTCACGGCGATTATGTCGAAAAGTAACCATGCTTGCACATAACTTTTGGTAATAAATTCATTTTGTCCTCTACTGTGTCTCTTTTTTACGATCCAAAATTCATTTTGGCCTCTAGTGTTGTATTTTTTTTGTGCGGTTCAAAATTCATTTTGTCCTCTTCTGTCTCTTTTTTTTACGGATCAAAATTCATTTTGTCCTCTACTGTTGCCTTTTTTTACGGTCCAAAATTCATTTTCCCCCTCTACTGTTGTCTTTTCTTTTACGGTCCATAGGACGTTAAAAAAACCCCCCGACATATCATTTTGGGTGTTTGTAGCCTATCTTATACATTGGGATACCTAAAAGCCTCACTGTCTATTAAAATAAATAAATATATTACTGCAAAGTGTTGAAAGAACATGCTTACCTCGAATGCAATTGTGAAGATAAAAGCCAAGAAAACTCTGAGGGGGAACCTGGCTTTGTAGGATCGGTGAGACCACAACCTGTGAGCTCCAGCCGTCACTCCGATACCGGAGAACAGATACAAAAACACAGCTGCAAGAGAAAAACCGCGCATAAATAAACAAAGCTCAAGAGCATATAAGGAATCTTTTCTATAACAAAAAAAAATGCTGATTAAAATGCATTGATCAAGATTATCATTACAAGAAACACAGAGCTCCCACTCCTATTGAGGGTTTTCAAGGACCTTTTTAAGAAAATACAAGGACTATAAAATTGCATATTTTAGACATAAAATGGCAAATGATAAATTTAAATCAAACTAATCATTTGCATTTTTATTTTTGAAATAAAATATTTGATACTTATTAACAATTCTAATGATAAAACTCAGTTCCAAATTTTATCCATCAAGCTATTTAAGTTACTTCCATGGCTCTATGAAATTAAACGCTTAAGGACCGAATTACTTTGTAACCTATGGTATTCAGAACGAGTCAACTCGGGTTATGTCCTTAAGCAGAATAACACACATTTTGAAAAGAGATTTCATTGCAGAGAAAATCGGTTATTGGTATTTAAAACAAAGTTCTCTCCAAATATATCAGTTACTTTAAAAAATATATTAGGACAATTTCAAGAGAACTTTATTCGGCAGAGAAATACCCTCTGCAGCTTTTACTGTGTTGTCAAATTAAGTTGTCTCTAAGTGTACAAAGAGAGAGAAGACTGATGATTGATAACATTCCCTATCAAACACCCTTTTTCTGGTGGTGGAATTCTCAAGACAAAACCAAGTCACAAACTGGTTTTCTCTTCTGTTCCAAAAAGTAACGGATGGACACTTTGCTTATTTTTCCAAGGACTTTTCAGAACCCAACGAAAAATCAAGTACTTTTCCAGGACCCTGAGAAAGGTAAATAAAATTCAAGGAGTTTTCAAAGATTTTCAAGGACCGCGGGAACCCTGGAATTTCTCTTCTGTCCCAAAAAATAACGGATGGACATTGCTTATTTTTCCAAGGACTTTTCAGAACCCAACGAAAAATCAAGTACTTTTCCAAGGTCCTGAGTAAGCCAAATAAAAATTTAAGGAGTTTTCAAAGATTTTCAAGGACCGCGGGAACCCTGGAAACATCGATGACAGACACTCACCAAAGACATTCGTCTGCCACATAGCTGAGGTAAATATGAGGTACACTCCATACAAGGATGCAATGTGAAGATAGGCAAACAGGATGACGTTCCTCCACACGACGGGCATGAGGGGGCCTTCCTCAGCCAGCTCCTCAGTGGTTTTCTCCGCTGGTGGCAACTCTTTGTCACTCACTTTGTCACATTCGTCTGGAATGTCTTCCGGTTCTTGGATGACGGGCCCTGACATTTTTTCCGGAGATTCCATCTCGAGGTCAGATGAAGTCGGATCGGCAAGGGTTTGGGCCGGATTGACACCGGAGCAAGAGGATAATGGAGCCATGTCTGAGAAGATGCGAGTTGAACTTCAACTGAAATGGAAAAAAAAGCACTTTATGAATCGGTGATATTTTAAGTTTTTAACTTTCTTAAATCATTTTTAACGACACATCATTTTTAATTACTTCTACTTCCATCGTAAAAGGCGCACTGCGACTTTCATTTCGAGTTACGAGTCTTCCGGGAAAATCCCCTTTTTGCCGTATATAAACTCCCAGCGCACTGTTAATTGCCCTTTTTGACAAGCATGTAAGCTGACAACAACTTACAAGCTCGGGCGTGTAACCTCTTTAATCCTGTCATGGAGCTACGCATAAAATGATCCCTTTATCTATGAAAATGTAACCTATCTTCAATGATTGAATAAAAGAAGATGGAATCAACTAAAGTCTTTTCCTTGACTCAGATATTCTACATTTCACACTTTTAATAAAGATGTTTCATTGATAGGTTCAATGTGTGGGAAAATAATCATGTATTGCAAAAACTGATTGTCGCACAAAATTCCCAGAATTGCGAAATTTTTAATTGCATTCGATTTATACCACATACTGTTCAACACTGCAAAACTGCTTGTGAGATCAAAGGCCATTGCATTTGCTAGCTGAAAAGGCCTTTATTCCAGTGAGAACCAGGAGTAGGTTATCAAATAGGCTAAGTAGGCAACTACTCATGGGGCCTCCAGGTTGAGGGTTACCAGGGTTTTCTGCATTATTTTCAGGGTAATTTAATTAAATGCTTTCAGAAGAGTCTTCAGAAAGGTATAAAACGTAAATGATATGTTAAATGTTCATTAATTCTTTACATTAGTCTTTTATGTTCATTTTATATTAATTCCTCATTGCTCTTAGAATTAAAACACCATATTTATTCCCTACAAAATGCCCTTCTGGTGTGTATTTTGGAGTGCATAGAACGAATTAATTGGATTTACATTGATCCATATGGAAATAATTGCCTCAGTTTTCATCGGTTTCGAATTTTACTGATTGAAAAAAAAAACAAAGTATCACTGTACATTAGGGTGGATCGAAGATTATAGGGGAAAAATTCTTTTTTTTTTGGGGGGGGGGGTAAATTACTTTTGGCGCGGGTTGGGAAAGTTGTGTCTTAAGTATTATTAGTTTATATAATTTTATTTATTGAAATCCATTTATATTTTCCGGTTCCCGAAGCGCCCCCAAAAATAGTTAAAAATTGAAATTTTTATGAAAATTTAAATTTTTTTTCTTTTTCGGAATTACTTTTGGCGTGGGGTGGGAAAGTTATGTCTTAAGTATATTAGTTTACATATTTTTTTTTTTACTGAAATCCATTCATATCTTCCAGTGCCCCAAAAATAGTTAAAAATGACATTTTTGGAAATTTATAAAAAAATATTTTCAAAATTCTCTTTACCGCCAGGTAAGAAAGTTTTGTTTTGGGTATATAGTTTACGTTTTATTTCATTATTATTCAAATTCATGCATATCTTCTGGTGGCCCAAGCGCCCCCAAAATAGTTCAAAATTGACATTTATAAGATTTTGGCTCATTCAAAAAACAAGGGAGGGAGGAATAAAAGAACGCTTTTGCCAAATTTTCCCCTGTAGCGATTTGTTTTTGTTCAGGAAAAGTTGGATTGTGGCGTAGTTTATCTTTGTCTTCGAAATAAAGTAAAATTGTTTTATATTGTAAAAAGAAGAGAAAGTAGTTGTTATAATATTATATAAACAAAAATAATTTTATTCATTCAATAATAAAAAATAAATAATTTTCATTCTGCTATACGTTTTTCCGTGTAAAATCGTTTTTTTAACGCATTTTTTATTTTGAATTCAAAATCTGCATAAAAATCGGTTGTTTTTTTGCAAATATTTAAGTGTCTTGGGGCACCGGAAGAAATTAAACAAAGTTGAAAAAAATTTGCATGTATGCTAGTACACTTAAAATACAACTTTTGCACCCTACGCCGATTATTCTATCCACACTTTGAATTTTCGATCCACCCTGCTGCACATGGTTACATAATCGAGCGACGATAGAACGGAAGTTAATATATCCGAAAAATTATTTCCAAGAATTTAACAAACTGCACTCTGCATTTCAAAAAAAAAATGATAAATTATTTGACGATCCTTTTTCAGAAAGCTTTCAGACGATAAGGAAGATATCTTTTGAGATAACAATTGACCATTTAAACGATTATCACTAGACTGCTCGTAGAATAAACCAGTGGGAGTGGCCTCCCCCAAAACTTTCTCAAATACTGCTCAAAAATTTGTCAGTTCCCCTCCCCCTGCGTGGATAAAAAAAATCGAACCTACTGTAATCCAGAATGCAACGAATATCAGAAGGTTTTTCATTCCAGATTATAGTGATTGTAAAATATTTACGTAAAGAATCATATTAAAAGAGATGCCTATGCATTAAAACTTAGCAATATTTATTTTCCATCACACTCCAGCAAGATCCGCTATTATACGAGCGAGCGAAAACAAAACAGGAGATAAAACATATCTATCACACACTCCGTCTCAAGGACAAAGTGACGTAATCCTCCCGCTTGGTACCAGAGATTGCTAAGTACGCATGCGCATGGAGATAAGTTTTGAAAAGAATGCTTAACAAGTATGCGATTTTACAGACCGACAGACAGTCAACCATTTGACGGATTTGGCCCAAAATTTTATACGGACCTACACTCATGACGATAAAACTGTGTACCAAATTTTATCCATCTAGCTATTCAAGTTTTTGAGTTATAGTGTTCGCATGACTCCAGACATACAGACTCCCCGTTGACGGATTTTGTTCAAAATTTGACAGAAACCTACAAATTATGTTTAAAGACAACATACCAAATTTCATCCCCGTAGCTCTAATAGTTTTCGAGTTATCGTGCTCACAGACAGACATAATTCCAAAATTGTGTTTTTCGGACTCAGGGAGGTCTAAAACGTGGAGATTCGTCAAAATCCCGAGTTCGAATTTTTTGACGATTACAATACTTTCTCTTTGTATACTTCGTATACGAGAAAGTAAAAAATAAAAAAAAATCAATTGAATACGGCAAGTTTTCGTAACTAGATCAGAAACGTGACTTCTGTTTCTAAAATAAGAAGGAAAAAACACACTTGTTGCAACACCCCGAAAAACAAACACAGCAGTCAGACACGTTCGATTACTAAAATTAGACCGTCGCAGCTGACGGAAGTCGAACGAATCCTTTCAAAAAGTTTTTTATGTTTGTCTGCCAGTATTGTTAACTGATCCTTTTTTCACAATAAAGTAAAAACAGAGAAAAAGCTATTATTATATATAAAGTCGCATGCATACAGTTACAATTTAGGTCTAGAGCATTCGGAAAAGTAAATTTGTCAGAGACAGAAATTAAAAAGACCCCGATCCTATGTGCTACCCCACCACATTGGGAAATAAACATTTATATGCTGATTCAAAACAGTTTTTAATTGAAAAACTTAATTCAAAATTAATCTTTTATTATTTTTCCGGTTTTCTTGTATATAAATTTATGTACACTTTTTTAAAAAGTTAAAAATATCATCTATGGTAAGGCCAAACTTAGCAATGAAGCGTGAAACAAAATTAAGTGTAAAAGAAGTGAGTATTCTATTTACAACAACAATACACGTGGAAATAAAATAATGGGCTTCTAGTAAACATTTATCAAATAAACGATGTTAATCAAAAACAACGAAGAAAGAATAAATAAATCGGTAATTTCCAGCTAATGTATAATGTTCCCACTGAAAGAATAATAGAAATGCTATCAGAATAAACTGCAAAGTTTACTATTTATTCCAGTCGCATGATAGCCACACAGACTCTAATTATTTTCTTGAAAGAGACAATATCACTTGTTTAAAGGTGAAAATATCGCTTAACAAAAAAAATATTTACATTATCTTCAGCAATATCTTTCAATATATAATCTTAAAAGAAAAGAAATTAAAAAAATTTTAGGCGAGTTCCAAAAAAGCTGCCATAATATATTAAAACTTCATTATACAAAAATGCATATAGAACAGAGGAGTCTCAAGATTAGTCTTGATAGAATCTCCCCATCTCTCTTTTTAAAAATAAATAACGGGAAAATTCAAAACTGAACTCACCAACGAGATAATCACCGAGCTGTTCTAAACATCGCAAACAACAACAACGCTCATCTTGGCTGCAAAAGCGAAAGTGTGACATCTAGAAAGTTATACTTTTTTCTGAGTAGCGGCATAAAAACAATACCTGCTTCATAAAACGGACTGACCTTGGTCAACACATTAATTAGCGTTTATATTCATCGTAAAAGAAGCATTGTTTCAGATGTCACCTGCGAGGTCCTTGATTTAGACGACTGCCTCTTAATAAGAAAGAAGGGTGTATTATAGCCGATTTTTGGCATGTGATATGCATATCTTACGAAAACGAGGAAAGCAAATGTATGCGAGAAAAAAAATTGCTGCAGGCTTGCTTCATCATAAAATATACTTCAACTAAGCCGATTTTAAGTGGAAAATATTAGAATGCATATATGACAAAAAATTAATTATTGGATTTGAAGTAGAAAATGTTTGCTTCATCAGCAAATAGATTTCAAGTAAGCCGATTTTTAGTGGAAAATATTAGAATGCATATATGACAAAAAATTAATTATTGGAATT
>BGPR01041418.1:1726-13623 GCA_013235015.1 Araneus ventricosus | reverse complement strand
AACGAACCCAGACATATGTAAAATGTTCAGTTTTATAAGAAATCAGTCTTTTTTTTATTTATTCAGCAATCTCCATATATTAAAACTCTGGAATAAAACAAATATGCAAGAAAGAAAAAATAAATGAATAAAACAACAGCTAGAAATAAGTGTCAGAACCAGAAGAGCGGTTTTGTTGTAAACATATAAAAAGCATACAATGGGCAACTTACTATAGCAACCTTTTGAATACATTTAATAGTCTGAATCAAAATAAAAATAATTTTTAAAAACACACTCTAACTAATATATAAAAAAGAGGAATTTTTTCTTATAATTATCTTTGACTTTTAGGTCTTTTTAAATTAAAATGAGGTGATATCCCTTGAATGGAATTAAAGTTTAATAAAATCAATCAATTAACTGATAATAAAGTTCTGCAAATAATAAGTCCAACCAAGTTGCTCTAAAGTGTGTGTGCTCATATGTAATATAATATTCGTTACTGAACTCACCAGAAGTACCAAGGAGAATAAACATAGTCACAGCAAAGATTATCCCCACAGCAATATTGGTCTTCTCGGCACCTAAAGGATTTATAGTAGATGGTTTATCTTTACTTCAGCAAATTGATTTTGATTTTTTCAAATATACTTTTTGAAAAAATATTAATACTTACAGGTCATGATTGCAGTAATATGCTGATACCTATAACAGAGAAAAAGATCAAAAATGATTTTTTAAAAGTAATTTTCTATGCAAAATTACTCTAGTTAGTTTGAACACAAGCTAATATAAATAAAAGTCATTGTGGGATGTGGCTATGTTTCACATCTCCTCCTAAACTAATGGACTGTTTTCAACCAAATTTTGCACACTTATTATTCAAGACAAGGGGAAGACACTTATGAACTTTTCAAAGTCCAAAAGTTACTTAAACAGTCAGTTAATTAGAAATTAACTGAAATCGTTTTCCAGCCGTAACTTCAGAGCAAATAGTCTGACAAAAAATATTTTTATACCATCTTAAACTTTAATTTTTTTCCCTTTTCAATGATACCAATTTTATTTCCGTGTGTTTTTCCTTTAAATTTTATGAATTTGTAAACTTTTTTAAAGAAATTGATTACTTGCAAACGATTTTGAAACAAATCATTTTTATTGATACTTGTTGCTAGGCAAAGGTGAGACTGAGCAAATTTCTTTTTATTTCACTGTCAACATTAAAAGGCCTAAAAGTTAATTAAATCTTTAGTTAATTAAAAATTAAACAAGATTTTGAGTTTTTCCACAATGTATTTCGAAAGTATTATGTTACAATAACTATTTTTATACTACAGTAAAAGCTTAACTAACCGGCATGCTCGGGAAATGCCGATTTCTGGATACCTGAAAAGTCTGGATAGTTGAATGTGACGGGGAAAATGGGGGGGGTGGATTGAGAACTTTTTTTTCTCACCATTCTGTCCCTTTAACTTTTTTTTTTTTTGTTACTCAATTTGCCTTTAGGTCTGGTTTTTGCTTAAAGATGAGGACCATTTTTTTTTTTTTTGTTTCACTTTTGCTTTTGACTTCCCCATAAAACAAGTCTGTGTACGTCACTGTACTGTATATTGCTTTTTTTTTTCCTTCAATGCCCCTCGGTGCGGAGAGGACGTTGCATTCCAGAAATAAATTGTCTGCGTGAATGGAAAGGCACGGGTGCTCTAAGTTTTGGTGCGGATGTAAAATTTTTAGTTCAATTTAAATTTTTAACTCATTTTCTAATTATTCTGGTTAATTGAGCTTTCCGGTTACTTAAATGCCAGATAATCGAGAATTTACTGCATATTAAAGTTTTTAAAATAGCTTCTCAGTGATACAAATTTCATTTGCGTTCAAATTGTTGCTCTCATTTAAATAATTAAAAAAATTAAATTGTGTATAAAATTCACAATTTGTAGCTGTTGCTAGAACATAAAAAAAAAATTCTGGAAGAACACTAAAGAAAAGTTTAAAAGCAGACAATTCCTAATTTATAACGGGATCAACTATTGATCTGGTTTATTTTATCGCTTTTTATTAATGAAAATTTAATTATTTAATTAACTTTCCCAAAACATTCGTCAAAAACCTTCTTGTACTTCACTATGTATGGACGAAATTCAAAGTAAAAACGTTTCGGACCGTAAAGGAATTTTTATGTATTATAATTTTCTACAGAAAAATAAATTTTCATTAAAAATGTTAGACATAAAAGCATTTTAATCCCGAGCATAACAGCTAGTGGAATATATTCATAATCATGATCTTCTAACATCTAAATGAAATAGTTTTTTAAACATAGAACTGCGAGGTGGTCTTGACTTCACTATTTTACATACACACACAATTTAAGCTATATTACTGACATTTCAAAAATAGACAGAAAATTCCTTAGAAATAAAAATGATCTTAAAAGTAGGTTACTTTGTTAGTATAATTGAAACTTTTGCCTTAGAAAAAAAAAAAGAAAGAATGTTTTTAAAAAAAGTTTCATATTTTTCTATATATATATACATCTGAAGAGAAAGAGGAAAGGATATACAGGTTTTCTATTTTCTGTAATTGTTTTATTTTACTGAAATTGCAACCAAGGGCAGCTCGTTCATTAGGGTTACAGTATCGCCCTACAGTTACCTGAAGAGCATTAAGGGTTACAGTATTATTTGATTATTTTTCACATTGAAGATTTCATTAAACAACAAAAATGAAAAATATAATAAAAATAAAAAAAAGGTAGAAAATAAATCAATAAAGAAGCAGCTCAGAAAACAGCCCTCAAAAGATCAATATTTGTTCACTGTGCAATACCTAAGGAATGCATCAGAATTAAAAAACTAAAGTCTCCACCCACTGAGTTTAGTGGTAGCTAGGCTGCTGTCACCACTGCTAGTCCCATATCCATCCAACTGGTTCAGTTGCTTTAATGGCATCAGGCACAGGGGGCATGGGACGGCCTTCTGTCACCACTGCTGCGGCCCAGGTTTGGTACAAGGACAACTGTGTGATGTTACTGTTGTTTCTACAACCCACCCACTAGCCTTTACACTCCTGATTTATTTTCCTTTGCTTTTTCTCATTAGCTATTATTTGGTTATGGTTTTGCTTTCATGCTGCTTTACAGAAACTTATCAGCTTTAATACACATTCATTTTCTTTTATTAGAAGTTGATCATCGAAAAAAGATATATAATAATTTTCTAAAATACAATTAAAAATTGTTGGCTATTTAGAAGAGAAGGTGTTTTTCAAAAACTGTATTCTTTTCAGAAATATTTTTGACAGCACTGCTCATTTCCGAACTGATGAGCCACCATTGATTATAACCTAAAGTTAAACAAAAATGGGCACAGACCATATGGGTTCATGACATTCCCATAGAAGTCAGAAGAGATTGAGAAAGAACCTACTCAATACATAAGTATTTAACCAAAACTTTGCCAGCAATAAATTTTTGAGTTTTGAAATAAGAAAAATTTTGGATTTTTATACCATCAATTTTGATCAAATGGAAAGAATATCTAAGTTTCAACAGAAATATTTCAAAATAATATATATGATTAAAGCAGAAATAAAGGATTGAACTCTTGGGTACAGCATAGAAATTATTTCATTACATAAATACAAATATATCTACAAAATGACCAGCTAAAATTTACTCTATGGTGCCCACTTACTTCGTTCCTGTTAGGATCGCCAACTCTTTGCCGCCAAGAATGGAGATGAGAGAACATTTGTTTTGGTTGCGCAATGATGATTTTAACGAGCGAGATGTGCACATGCAAGGAAATTGATCTTTTCATCGGTGTTCTGCGCATGGAGCAATATTACGATTCGTTCTGATTGGTTTGTTTTGTTGATCTGTTTCATGCGATTGGTTGATTCCAACGAATTTGATTAAAAAATCGTTTGGAATTCTTCGGTATGATTTTTGTCTGATTTTATCATTTCGTTACGTGAGCTTCATACAGGTATTATTGATTATGGCTCCGAATTCTGGGAACATTGGTTCCCTTTTGAACTACCATCAGCTTCAGACAGAGGAAACCCAATTTAAAATAGGTAAGTGAAGTTTTAACTACACTTTTCTTGTTTTTGAACATTTTCATTCACTTTAGGTTCAGAACTATGCATGTTATTCTGTGTTTTCGCTTCTGAATGAATAAGCAAAGCAACTAGTGTCCCGCTTTGCAGAAAACGAAGCCGCGGATGATTTTTTAAGTTAAAAAAAAAATTGCTCAGTACACGCTTGAAATGCTGAAGGCATTGCATGCTCAATCTCTCCTTTTCAAATGAAGCATGCACAGTAGAGCAATGAAAAGCACACTGCACATCCAAAACAGTATTTGGAGACAGCAAATGAAACTGCACAAAGAAAACTGGCGAGAAGCAAGTGGGCACCGTACAGTAAATGTTTACCAAATGACCCCCTTATGAATATAATTATAATAGCAAATTATTTCAGTAGAATTTTTACAATTGAAAAACCAAATCACAATTCAAAAATTAATTAAATCAAACCTGCTTATAAAAATTATAACAAAGATCTATAAACTGAAAAGGAGCAGAAATTTTTACCAAAAAATATATACATAACTATACTACCAACAACTTAAAAAATATATATAAAAGAATGAGGTGGAAATATGCATATTAAAAAATTACAGCAATATATCATAAAAGTTAGTAAATGATGGAGTTCAAATTACTTTATCAGAAAATCAATTAATCCATTCACTGCCAACTACGAGATATGTCATAGTAAGCATCTGCACCAAAACTGCCAGCTATGAAATATTTCGTACTCTGTGCTACAAGTTTTCCTTTAACCGGCGAGGATGGACAAGGCCCTCGAAATACAAAAAAATATTGACTCCTCTTTAGTTGAAATAAGTCAAATCTATGCTAGCTGCCTTTAAGGTCACATTCAAAAGACAGATCATGTTTCAAGAAAAATTCTTTTATTTTTTTAAATTGGAATTCACCATAAGGGGTGTGAAACACCTGCTGGCACGTCCTCGAGTCAGGTTTCTTTGTTCATTTGAGAAATTGTATTAGGGACAGGAAAATAATGTTGTCTTGCTATTTAAGTTGTATTTGGAGTTTCTTTCCCAGGAAATCTTTAGACTTTCATACTTTTCGCATTCCCGGGAATAAAAAATTGTAAAATTATTCAGAAAATCACCTCTAAAGAATGATATTTTAAAAAATTATGTTAAAGCAGAGTGTGGCTGTGAAAACATGGTTTGTTTAGACACCGAAACAAGCTATAACAGTTTGTTGGTAATGCTAGAAAGGTTTTTAGAGATAAAATCAGGAATTTCAAAAGCATTAATTGATATTTAAAGAACAAAATATTTTGGCTAATGTAGAATTTGAAACTGTGACTGCAATTGTAGCAGGCTTTAAGCCAGTAAAAATTGGTCTAAAAACTATGTAGTCGAAACGCGACTTTGCTAACTGGCGAAGGAGTATTTGCTTTCATTATTGGAGAGTTGAACCAACAAAACTCAGAATTTGCTAAGAATATGAAATGTTTCTCTAGTCCAAAGAATTAGTGAAAGACGCAATGTTAGTTTAGTTGGGTTAATGCAATATCTAAATTTTGGGAGAAAGTATGACGCTGCTACAGTTACTGTTGATCTTTTACGTTTACCGAATAAAAACTCCGATTCAATAAGCTCAAATAATTATGACAACGCTTTTTTGTGAGTAAGACAAATCACTGTCCAGCTCTTCACACTCAGAAGCAAAGAGCACAGAAACTTTGGAAGAGAAATCTTTAGCGTTGTATGAAGAATTAGGAAAAGCGATCCACTCAAATACAACAGTTTTACATTGTTGAACTAGCAAGAGTTCTAGCTTGAGCAAGATATTGAAGCAAGAATATCAGTTATTTAACTAAATAGAAAATCGATCATCAAATATTAAAAACTGGGCGAGACTTTGAAAACAATTCCTCCAACATCACCTGAAGAGGGCATTATCTGCTACCGGGTTGTTCATAATAAAGATAAGAACTAGGCTGAGTGATAAAAGCATAGATTGCTATGTTTTCTTAAATCATACTTTAAAAATGAATTAATAAATTTTATTTGTATTTTGTAGATCAATATATAAAGGAGTATAAATTTGGGTTTTTATGAATATCCTTATTTTGTGTAATTATTATTGATATCAATTAAAAACAATTAATTTCTAGATTTTTTTCCAAATTTTGATGCATTCCTGGGAATGACTTATGTTCAAGAGATTTCTCGGGAAGGGAAAAAGCACAGGAAATCAGAAACCCTAGTTCTATTGAGGAAACAAGTGGATTCAAGAACATTCTATATTTCTAAAATGGAGATTTTTGCGGGTACAAGACTTTTAAACTGAACAATAGTGTCTGTGAAAATGTCAAGAGATTGATGCAAAAGTTATATTATTCTGGACATAATGTAACTGTAGTCAGCTGGTACATATCTTATCCGCTTTCACAGAAACCAATGGAGGAAAAGCTGAAAATTGTAGAAACTATTCTGAAAAATAAAAGTGAACTATGCCCTTAATAAATTGGATCGAAAGCTGAAGCCCACTGAATTCTTTATTTGGATTTCTAAAAAAAAGCTTCCTTTGTACCTTAGAAAATTAGAAGCAGTGTTTTGCTGTCTTCATTGTATGAAAATGATTATATTGATGATTCTTTACTACAAAAAATGTTGAAAACACGTACATGAGAAATATAATTTTCTTATGTGTTTGCAATGTGCTAAATAATAAAATGTATTATTAACTAAATTTTTCGTCCAAAAATTTGTTCTTGTATAACTAAAACTGATTGCATGAATCATTTGTAACAGATATAGCATAAAAATGTTGCTAGTTTTGCTGAAATAGAGAAATAATGAATTGGGGTGTCACACATACCTTTACGCATCTTCCCAGGTTAAAATAAAACCTTAGTGCCCAGGGCAAAACACTCTAAATGCTGCTGGCAATTGAACGGACCAATGAAAAATACGACATATAATATGTATGAATGTTGATTAAATTTTCTTTTTAATTGGATACAGCCTTGAGCAAATCTATTCCCAGTACTAAGAATTTGTTTAAAACATCTACTGTATCTACTGTACTACTATCATTTGTTTGCACAACCTGTGCAGAAATAAATATTAGTGACTCTTTAGTTGCAATAATAATACAACAGAAACATAGATATTTACAGATGCAAAAGAATGGAACTAGGAGTTTCAATTTAAAAAAACAAAAAGTTAAGTAATTAATATTCAGTCATTGAACCAATTCATTATGTGGTTTCATAAATATATATTTATCGGCAACAGATACAAAGCTTTTACTAACTATTACTCAACTATTATGAAAGTTTAAAAAATGAAACTTAAAATTATTGTAGCATGATTTTAAAATATGATCGATCAGATAGTTTTTCGAAACTGCTACCATTAGAAAAAAGAAATTTTATATCAAATGCTAAATTAATCAATTCACTTTATTCCCACGAAATTAGATTTAAAACTTACACTAATAATGATTTAAATTCATTTTTACCTCCCTGGCATAAATTGCATACTAATGAACACAAACTATCCCCTTAAATTATTATATTAAAACAGAATTTCAACTTAACAACAATGACAGTATCAAATTCTATGAAACTTTTGAATATAAATAGGGATTATAAGATATTTAAATGTAAATGAGCAGCGTCTTAAAATCATAGGAATAAATAAGAAATACCTGATTCAATAAGAGAAAAACGTTTAACGTGAAAAACAAAAACCGAGACACGTCGCTGTGGTTTTCCATTATTATTGTTTTGAAGAGTGTATCGGTGAAGCTTTTATTGCAGAACTAGGCAAGCCCCTAAGGCAAGAGCTGTTTCTAAAAATACATCAGCAGACCTTCAGATACATTCAAACCTTTGAAAAATGAATGATACATAAAAATTAGTAGAAAATATCAATTATAATTTATAGCATTTATCTAATAGAGCTTTCAATAAGGTTTAGACTACAAATTCAGAGAATATGTCCTTATTCTAACGCATGCGCATTTTCAAAATAAACACTGTAATAATTTCCGTGTTGTTATTGACATTTCCTCAGTGATGCCAATTTATTTTCTCATAAATTTCACTTACGGTTTCTCATCCCAGTGCCATCACATCAGGAAGGATTGTTTCTGGGTTTCTGAATACAGATAATCTAATTTTACTGCAATGTCAGGTGAATGAAAACTTTCATTAGTAATGAATATGAAAAGAAATAGTTCAGACTTTCAACAAAGGAATCACAAAATATATATTCGTACTGTCGCCTGAGTATGCATGCTATCATTTATGTTATTGAATATAAAATTAAAATGATTTATCACTTTAAATGTTGCAGATATTTATAAAAATATTAACTTCTTTTAATCGGCTCGATTTATAACACACACAGTTTTTTTCATACTAATGCAGTTTTGATTTTGACGTCACTTTTCAACCTGCGCAGTGATGCAATAATATTTCGCGCTCCTCTTCTGTTTAGCGCGAAAATTTGTTTGTTTACGTCTGTTGAGGGATTCGAGAATCTGTGTCCCTTCTATGAACTCAGTTCTGGAGCATACGCCGGAGAAACACTCTTCATCCTTGAATCTGTGTCCCTTCAATTTTCATTTGCAAATTCTATTGCTTTTGTTTTGCTAATACGGTACTCGAAAAGATTTTGTACTTATCTACAAATGTCTGCCGCCGATGTTCTGAGCGCAGTAAAATCGTTGGAAGATGCACTGAAATGTACCATTTGGTAAGCATGTACATTATTTGAAGTAATAACTCTGAGTTTTAAAGTAGAAAAATTTTAAACGTATGATGAAGTATATCAGAAAAATGGTACTGAAATATTTTTCATTTAATTTTCCAGCAATGGTCTGTTGAATGATCCTTTACTTATTGTGAAATGTGGACATACAACTTGCAAGTAAGTACTGTCTAGTGTGAAAAATCTCTAAAATCTTTATTTTATAATTACTATATTGGGTGTTTATTAATGTTATAATATATGGCTTAGGGAGATAAAATTCTATTAAATACAAAGAAGGCAGTAAATGGAGATAAAAAAATCTTTTTAGCCATAAAATGATCAAAATACTGCATTATTTTGCAGTCATTTCTTTATTCAGTACAGTATTATAAAGGCTGTATGAGATTTTGCTTGCGATATGTGATCAGGTACTCTGGTACCAGGTTTGCTGGGAATTCTGCCTCTTAAGCAAAAATAAATCTAATGTTACCTACATCAAAGAAAAAGGTTACAGGGGTAATAGAAAATTATTTATGAACAATAGACAGAAAATACAAAAAAGAATTAAGAGGCATATTTGCCTTTCACTTTTCCACATAATCACCATATCTATTTAGTCATTTATCTGAACGCAGAACCAACATGTTTAACCCAGCTTGGCAGAAATCACATCCTGTCCATTGAGCCAGTTCTCAGCAACTGTTTTCACGTCACTCTCTGAAGAAAACCCTTATCCAGATGAGTGTTTGGAACCCAGATTGGGTGCCGAATCTGGGCTGTAGGAGGGTGGCTCCAAACTTCCCACTTGAGCTTTTGCAGTAATTCTTGAGTTTTGCGAGCATTATTGGTATGTCATGCTGGAGGACAGGGTTCGTACTCCTCCTGAAATTCCTGAAAAACTCCTGAATTTTACTTTTTTTTCCTAAGGGCCCTGAAAATTGTGTTTTTTATCCTGATATTTCTTTTTGTCTCCTGAAAAATTACAATCGAAGAGCAAAAGATAAAATTATGATAAAACATAAAAATATGACGTTTCCATTTTTCCTTATTGATAGAAAGTCGCTGGAATCCGGATTACTTAGCGCCGAAAGAGTCTACAGTGCATGTTCTGAGTCACCGCAATTGGGAAAGATGGGAGAAATGATATTTAGTATACTTTTTTGCCAATTTTATAAAAATTGTCCACACTACCCCTTCAATTGATTTTTTTTTTCATGTTATCTCCTGAATTTTCTGTACTGTACTCCTGAAAAAAATCCTTAGAAACTCCTGAATTTTACTATCATATAAACAGTATGAACCCTGGGAGGATGACACCATCATTCAACATGCCAGGGCATTTGCTTTGGATGGCCCAGTGACTATTTCCTTTTTCTGAAATTGAAGGAACACTTAGCTGGAACAAGCTCCTCTTCAGACAGTGATGTGAAAACAGCTAATGAGAACTGCCTCAATGGATTGGGATGTGATTTCTACCAAGTCGGGTTAAACAAGTTGGTCCTGTGATCAGATAAATGCCTAAATAGATTTGGTGATTATGTGGAAAAGTGAGCGGCAAGTATGCCTCTTAATTCCCTTTTGAATTTCTGTCTAATGTTTATATATATAATTTTTATTACCCTTGTAACCTTTTTTTGGATCCATCCTTGTATCTGCGAGTAATACAAATGATACTGATAACTACTAATTAGGTATCTGGTACTTGACTAGCAACTGCTGGATATAATCTATACCCTCTGATCTAACCATCTAACAGAAAATAAACATCCATCTTGCACAATATCGTTGATTGTTGTGCATAATTTAAAATCCTATTATATATGTCAGTGACTGCCAGTTTTCTTTTTGTTTAAAATAAGAGAATATACATATATAATAATTTTCATTTTGTAATTAAATTTATCCTTTTCATTTGGCTTTCTTCTTTATCAAAGATGTCTTTTCTGAAAATGAGAGGACTTGTTAAAGAATTGTGCAGTACAGTGTTTAAAGCTATATAAGTCCGATTTTTGCAAATTTAAATTATTTTGAAATGAGAATATAAATATCAATACTTTAGTTTTTGCTAATTATGTTTTTGATTTTTTTTTTAATTTATTGCAATTTCTTGTTCTTTCTTATAACTCCTTATCTGCTTTTATTTCACAATGCATTGTTTTCTGTTTAATTTTAACTATTTTTAAATAATTATAATAGGCAATGCTTCACAAATTCAGATATGGCATGCCCTGTATGCAGGGTTCCAATTAACAGCCGTGATTCACTTGAAGACAAACAGCTGGTTGAATTATTAAGCCATCTAAAGAAGTTAAAAAGTTTTCTTCCATCTGAAAATGGAGATGAGGCTAATGAAGTCCTTGATGAAGCTATTGTGAAGAGCAGTGCAAAGAATGGACCTCTGACTTCAACTCCAAAGGTTAAAAGAACTAAATCAGTCTCTAAAAAACCTTCTGTTCCTTCCCAGAACAAAGAAAGGAGCATTCAGGTACTTTTGCAGTGCTTTATTTCTCATCTTTCATATAGTTTAGAATTATTCATTTTTCAGGAAACGAATTTTCATCATATTAATCTATAAGCCAATAAGTTATTGAAATTTTTAAATCATTGAATTGCAAAGACGTTTGTAATTTATATATTGTACATGCATTCATAGTTCATTTTCAACTTCCTAATTTTAATTCTTTTGTTCCAAAATTGTAAATCCCCAATGAGATTTAATAAATGTTGATATTTACTAAATTTGCTTTGTTCAAATTTTTGTACATAAAACAATGACATGCTTTTTACTTTCTCGTATACAAAGAGAAAGTATTGTAATCGTCAAAAAATTGGAACTCGAGATTTTGACGAATCTCCACACCTCCCTGACCACACCCCTAGACCTCCCTGAGTCCGAAAAACGCAATTTTGGAATTATGTCAGTGTGTGTGTCTGTCTATGAACACAATAACTCGAAAACCATTAGAGCTACGGGGATGAAATTTGGTATGTGAACTTGATACATAATTTGTAGGTTTCTATCAAATTTTGGACAAAATCCGTCCATGGGAAGTCTGTCTGTCTGTCCGCGGTCATGTGAACACTATAACTCAAAAACTTGAATAG
>BGPR01041416.1:0-13624 GCA_013235015.1 Araneus ventricosus | reverse complement strand
TACCCCCTACAGCTGAACCAAAATTTTGATTTAATTTTAAATCACTACAACCGCTTGATCTGCTTGAAAGAATATAATAAATGTGAATATTGTTTTCTGACTTGACAGGCTCGAACATTTTCCTGCCTCTTTCTTAGTCATTCCACTTGCATCAGGAAGTGCTATGGTCGAAAACATTATTTAAATAAAGGTTTCATTGTATTTTTTATTAAATTTTTTATTGTAGTGTAATACTCATATCTTATTGTTGTAGAGAGGAAAGCACAAAGTTAAAGTGTTTTGCTTATATGTGTCATGAGAGGTTTCAGAGATCTACGATGGCAAAATTCTGCACTCAAATTTCCCCCAAGAACCAACTTGGATTCAATGAGTACAACCCGGTAACTGAATCAAGAACGGAAGCTGTTTCAGTTAATGACTTTTACTTTTCACACGAAGTGTACAAAGAGAGTATTGTAATCACGTAACGGAAACTGATTTTATCGAATCCCTCGTTTTGGAATCTCCTCATCTGAAATACAATTTGGAATGAGGTCTATCTGAATCCATGATAACTTGAAAACCTAAGTTAGAGTTACGGGATGAAATTTTGGTATGTGATTCTTACATTGTAGTTTTTATCAAATTAATGTAAAACTAACACGAAACACCAGGCGTCCAGTCATGCGAAACACTAAACTCAAAACTGAATAAATAGATGATAAATTAGCACAGTTTATCAATATCCGGTAAAATTTAATAAATCATGTAAAGAATTACTGCTGTCTGTGAATTAACTTCAACAAATCCTTCTCTCATCGACGCACCTTTGAAAATAGCGACATTCATACCTGCTGGTACTTTTTCATTCTTTGTCTCTTTTTTTTCCTTTTATGAATTTTATCCTGGATTATTTTGTTTTCTGTCGTATAGTAAATACGTAAACGAACGGAAGCAAGATGAGGGGCTGCAGCCCGATAGCCCCTCCCCTGGATTCGCCATTGGTTGTACTGTATTCCTTGTTTTGCTATTTTTAAATTTCATATGTGAAAAGAACTTGGTATTAAATGCTGCGGCAAAAGTAAAGTAAGCAAATTTTAGATTCGGCAATGTGTTTTGGAGTAGAAAAGACGGAAAACTCAATTTTGCTGGAAAAAAATTGCCGCCGTTTTAAACCGTTCTTTTTCGATGTTTTTGGCTATAGGTAAATGAAATAAGTTCGAAACAATTGCCCTGTTTTATTCGTTCATTTGCAGGGATCAGAAAATTCGAACCTCCCAAATGGAAGTAAATTGTTACTTTTTTTTATTTGTTTTATTTTTGAAAAAGACCTTGCAGTCACCAAGACGAAGGATCTCGTTAAAATACAGACGCATATAGTTTTCGTTTTCTAGAAAATAACTTTATCTTATAAACAAATATGCAATTCTGTAAAGTAGTTTACATTGGGAAAAAAACAAAGCGGATTGCGTTAGTCCTTCCCCTAACTGAAATCGAATTCTTCTGCGAAATTGAATTCTAAAACCATCTTTCTTACTTCCGGTGTTTTTCTGCAGTTCGGCAAAATCGGATTGGGAGGGGGTGGACGAAGGCATCGACTGCGTTCGTTGTTCCAATTTCCATCCGAAGTTGTAAGCTTTAAAAGAAAAGAAAAAAATTGCTCCTCTACTTACACAGGAATCGAATGTGCAGCTGCACGAAAAAACGAAAAGTCATTCTGTCAAAAAGTTCCGATTGTGTGTACCTGCGTATACAAAATATAACCTCGTTAAATATTATATTCAGCCTCACGGTTCCCTTCGCTTTTCCCGCCCGCGGAATTTCGATTGCCGGAATATCAGATCCAGAAGAGTCCCTCTGTCTTTTTTGTTGACTTTCGTGTCTGCGTCTCGCTCTGGAAAAAGGCATCTGGAGATCTTCTCTGGTGGGGAAGATTTGGTGCCCTTTTTTACTTTCTCGCATGTGAAGTGGAGGCATTGTAATCGGCAAAATAAATAAATAAATCGACGTCAATATGTGGATGAAACTCTACGTTTTTACTTTCTCGTATACGAAGTATACAAAGAGAAAGTATTGTAATCGTCAAAAAATTCGAACTCGAGATTTTGACGAATCTCCACGTTTTAGACCTCCTTGAGTCCGAAAAACTCAATTTTGGAATCATGTCTGTCTGTGAACACGATAACTCGAAAACTATTAGAGCTACGGGGATGAAATTTGGTATGTGGTCTTTAAACATAATTTGTAGGTTTCTATAAAATTGTGGACAAAATCCGTGTGCGGGAAGTCTGTCTGTCCGCGGTCATGCGAACACTATAACTCAAAAATTTGAATAGCTAGATGGGTAAAATTTGGTACACAGTTTTATCATCAGGAATGTAGATCCGTATCAAAGTTTGGACCAAATCCGTCGAAGGGTTGCGGGTCTATCGGACTGTATAATCGCATACTTGTAAAAATTATATCTCCTAAACCCTTTGGCTTACATAAATAAAAATTGGTGTGACGGTTGCTAACATTAATTATAGATCTCTGCCCAAATTTCGTTTCAATCGGTTTAAAAAAAGGCGTTCAAATTGCATATTCAATTTTTTTAATCCGATTCACCATGCGCATGCGTGCTGGTAGCAATCTGTGCACGCGGAAGGATTATGTCACTTTGTCCTTAAGCCGGCAAGAGTGGAAAATCGGTACGCATCTCTTTGAATTTGATTCTTACCTAAATATTTCACAATTACTGTAATTTACAATGAAAAACCTTCTGACAGTCATTGGATTCTGGGTTACAGTAGGTTCGAATTTTCTTATCCACGTGGGAGGAGGGGAAACGGCACCTTTTCGGGGAAGTATACGAGAAAGTTCAGGGGAGATCACTCTCGCTCCATGTAATTCCTTTCCGTCAAAACGCTGCCTTTGCGCGTAAGTTTCATTCATGGCCGTGGAGTGGAATTTTCTTTTAAAGATATTATTATAACTATTAAGTTCATATAATCTACATTATCACCTTTAAAATGGATAAATAGAAACAAAGTGTTGATTGGATCAACGACTGCCTTCTTATTCAAGATGTTTGCTCTACACTTTACCTACGAAACATCATTATATTGTGATGTATTTCAGCATTGTATGAAGAATCGTAGAGCCTTCTTTATCAAAAATAATATATTGGACGTCTACCACAGCACAAACATGTAAAACAAACACATACACTTACATCACAAACGTTACATCACTCACTGACATCGAATTCCATCTTAATTTATTATTCTTTTCCGTTGCTAGTCAACTTTAGCAAAAAGACAAAATATATCGTTGCCATACTATTTTTATAATCTTTAGAAAAGAATTATGCCAAACGATATTTTTAAATTAATTTCTTTTATGCCCAAACGGTATTTTTATTCGTTACGAATATTACAACATGTATATATGTATTATTTTCTGTATATATGCAATGATTTAGAATATTTAACCCTTAAAACTAATGAACACAGATTGCATAAATAAAAGTTGCATTTATTTTTATAGAACAACACGATATAAATATGTTACGATATAAGTATGTCTTGTGTACGTGCGCCCGCTAGAAGATTAACTAAATGTCGATTGTATACAAGTGTCGCCACCTGATAGCGAATGTGAGAAAAACTGAATTTCTCTCATTCACTGCCAGTATCCCGTAATATTTATGACAATGTGTCATAAAGACTAAAAAGTAGAAAATATTTTTTTAAAAAATCTACTTTTTAGTGCACTACTCAAAGTGTGTATTACAAAAACTGCTTTAATTACATTTATTCTAAACATTTTTCCTTTTCTGTGAAGTCATTTCTCTTATTTGTGAACACACCTAAACCTTTTGCCAGTATTTTTATAATTTTAACCATGTGAATGGCACAATATAGACAAAACAGGCTTTTGTACCCCCACCCCCTAAAAAATATGCGGTTATAAACCTATCAGTGACGAAATATAAACATATCAGCGACGTAATTTAAACCTATCAGCGACGTAATATAAACCTATCAGCGACGTAATATAAACCTATCAGCAGCATATTGTTACTAAAATCGTCCTGTTGTTGTACGGTGAAAGGAGTCTAAAAAGCTGAATAATGGAAAATGACGCTTTATTTAACAAATATTCAAGAAGCTGGAAGCACAGGTATCACGAAAAGAACAGCACTTGCAGAAATTAACAACACAAGCAGCAAATCACTAATGATAACAGCAATAGCATGGACAATAGAGCTCAGAGTCTAACAGCTGACCAACTCGCAAGAGATCCCAAAGACCTTCAAACACATTCACTCGTCTCAGTACCTCTGGGTATTTATACCTTTTCCGATGGGGCGTGACGTCACTTAGAATTATCTATAGCAGCGGTTCCCAACCTTTTCGGTTGTGCGGACCACCTGTTTTGTAAAAAAATATTTTGCGGCCCTCTAACTAAATATACAAGCAAAAAAATACATTTATATCTTTATTCATTGACATGTCAACAATTAGTAAAGCTTACTGCTAAGGGATTAAAAATATATTGTTTATAAAGCAAAAAAAAACGAGTGGAGTCTCTTAAAGCTTCCCCTTAGTTCGACTCTTGACGTTCTGCGGCCCACTAATACGCCATCCGAAACCCATAGGTTAGAAACCGCTGATCTAGAGCAATCTCTGTTTTTCCGTTCGCAATAGAGATAGGACGATTATTCTAGCATTTTCGAGTTCCTTTATTTTGAATAAAACCTCTGTAAATGTCTTTTTTTCAACCATAAGGCTAACATTGCAGGGAAGCGACATTACTGGTTCGTAACAATAAGGAATGTTCCGAGTTGAAGTTAATCAAGTCCATGTTCTGAACATTTTGCATTGACACTGCCATGGAGTGTTAGATTGATGTTGATGATGTTAAATTCTCTGTATGATAGTGATCTCAAGTCCATAGTTCAAGTTGCATCAACCAGGCAACAAGAAGAATTAGAAGCCGCTGTTGTTTTAAGTGCAGCCAATCAACTTCGAGATCTCTTTTCTCAGAAATGAATCTCATGGACTGGGTTCAGTTTAACTCTGAACCTTCCTTATAACGGATTTCAAAATTAAATAGGCGCGGTGCATTTTGTATTTATCACGTGAACATGAATTGATATCATTATTCACTTGTTTCAGACGAATAGTGCCTCATTGCATTTGATTTCTGTTATTTTGCTCATAAAGTTTCCCTCGTTTTCATGACTGCCTGAAATTAAATTTTTTTATAATGCCCTCGTTTTCATGACTGCCTGAAATTAAATTTTTTATAATAAAAAAAGAAACAGGACGAATATTCTGTATGCCGATGTTTTGAATCTCGAATGGTATGCGTATTTAAACTCGAATTTAAAGCAATATCATATTGACCTGCAGCTGGCATAAACTATGGTTTTAGAGAAAGTAAATTTTTGTTGTATGTCTAGCTTGTTTATTCGATGTTCTTTGAATTTACACACGTACTAATTTATTCATTTCTTTTCAGGTAAGTGCATTGCATTTCATTTGAAAACATGGATTAGTGTGGTAAGCATGTTAATGTCCCTTTGTTCCCTTTGGATATTGTTTGTACTATTCCTGTGTGATAACAATGTAATTTTAGCATATTAATCGAAACAGTGAATTATGCAGAAATTTTAGATTGGAAACACCTGTTTATCCCAAGCTAAAAATTATATACAGTGTGTTAAAATGGAGGGGTTAATATGGAAATGTATATTGAGTTAAAATATTATGTTGAAATGAATTTAAATTTAGTAGTCTAGAATTTTTCTTCACAGTTGACGTTACGGCACCATTATGAAAAAACTTAAAAATATATGATACTAGCAGTACGCACACGGCGTTGTCCGTGGAATCAGGAATTTAACAAAATAAAAAAAACCGCCCACAATGACATGAAAAAGTTTTGAAAACAAAATCAAAACAAAAGATACACATTTTTTTTATTTTCCTGCTTTTTTTTTTTTTTTCGCGCTACAGTACAGAGTACGTTAATCCAAAACAATATTACAAAATTGGAACGTGAAGATGATTATTATACAGCAAGCAAAATACAAATCAAATGCGAAAATAATAATCGAAGTAATTCATTCTGGTGAAGGACATGACGTATCCTGCGCATCCGCCAATCAAAATTGGCATCAACGTTCCGAAGAAGTGCCGCGCGAGGAACTCGATCGAGAAAAATAACTCTCAACGGCCCAGAAAAAAATTAATTAAAAAAAAAAACGGAAAAAGATATTTTAACCGTTCTTGTTTTAAATCCGACAGAACCGTTCTAGTTATAAGCTGAAAAAAATTGAAAATAATAGTGTTATTAGAAAGTCGGATGCAACAAATTTAAAAACAAAACTAACATTTAGATGGCAAAACTGACTATTTTTAAAAATTTCTCAAAATTCAGTAAATTACGTTAGAAATTCAAAACTAACTTCATTAGAACGGAAATCGCGTGCTCTTTCCGATGGTGTATCTATTTTTGTCGTACAATTATTCGAAACCAATCTATTGAGAAATTAATGCGAAAAATCATCCAAAACAACACAAAACATTAAATAAAAAAAATTCTAGATTAAAATTTAAAATTTCGGCTTCGAGGTGCATTCAGTCACCATTACGACTACCTGTGTGCCAAATTTCATGGCTGTAAGTGCGATAGATTCGTCTGGACATCACAGACAAACACACACACAACACCCACACACACGCACACAAATATTGCCTTTTATAAGTATAGATTGGTGCAAAAGGATGAATACCAATAAATAATACAATTTTTACTATTACTTAGGTAATTACCCACCTTTGCTAAACTACCTAGAAGAACTTTGACCTATAGTGGAAGAATTGCTGAAGTAAATCTACTATTGCATTGTGACACTGATAGAGGGATTTAAGAGATCCAATTTTTTTGAATACATATTTTTATTTACACATTAAAACTTTTACCTGCCAACTTTAAATTAATAATATTCCAGAATATTAAAATACAAAAAATACACTTGCGTACAGAGATTTCTGTGATGCACATAACATAGAAATAAAATCAAAAATAAACGTACACATTAATACGAGATAAGTAAACATTAATATTTGCTGCAGACTTCTAAATTCGAATAATAAAAAAAAAAATAATAAGAGAATTATAAAGCTCTTTGTTGAAACTATACTTATCGTAGCATTAGTGGCCAAGATCTTGCTGTTTGAGAAAGATTTTGTGAATCTTCATTTCAGTGAAGCATCATTTATACGTCGTTTCAACACAGTCTCGATTCTTTCGTAATCCATTGTGGTGATAAAGTACTGTTCAGCAACAGATTCCGAGACTACCACATTTGGACCATTTTACTCCGGAAAGGGGTGTCAGGCAATGAGTTATATGAGCGCATTTCCAGAGTTCTTTGTTGGATCACGCTCAGTAAAATGTAAACATCACCGTTCCATTCTTCACTTTTCCCCTATTTTGATGAAAATAACTCCGCCCGGCGCGTGCGTAAAAGCAGGGAGGGTTTCCGAATCCGTTGCTAAACAATACTTCGTTTTTATGACGCAAAGCTTCGGCTAGATGTCAATTTCTGCCTTTCAAAAATTCGCAAATTTTCTGCCTCTGTCATTATTTCTCTGTTCCTTATTAAGGGGAAAGAAAGAAGGAAATATAGAGAAAAAACATCCTTTTCCTCACTGCTATTTCCAAATAAAGTCCCTACCAGCATGCAAATAAATTGTATAAAATAAATGTGTAATTAGTACTCAAGATATGCAATGAAAGTATTATTTTTCTCATTTTTTTGAAATTAATGTTTAATTTTAAAATTTAATTATTGTTCCCATAGTATGTAGTATTATACTAGTACTATCTTCAAAAGATTTTAAAATTATTGATTTTAAATGAACTTGCATAGCAGGATTCAATTTGCGATATTCAAACTTGTTTAGTAAAATTCCGATGATACGTCTTTTCATTTATACGTCGTTTTTTCGTCAGTCCCTCGAAAAGTCGTATTAAAAAATGACGGGAAGCAGTCTTTTCAAACAGCCGCTGATGTTAAAGGCGTAGGACTACTTTACTCGCGTGACTCTTTTGTTTCTTGAAGTTCTTTCGTCAAAAATTCGCAGATTTTGTGCCTCTGTCATTATTTCCCTGTTCCTTATTAAGGGGAAATAAAGAGAAAAAAAGGAGAAAACAACCTTTTCCTCACTTCTATTTCCAAATAAAGTCCCTACCGGCACGCACATAAATCATATAAAATAAGAAGTGTGTAATTAGTACTCAAGATATGCAATGAAAGTATGATTTTTCTCATTTTTATAATAAATGTTTAATTTTAAAATTTAATTATTGTTCCCATGCTATGTAGTATTATACTAGCACTATCTTAAAAAAGTTTTAAAGTTATTACTTTAAACGTATTTGTATTAGTAGCTCTGAATTTGTAATAATCGAAGCTGTTTATCAAAATTTCGATTATACGTCTTTCACTTCAGTCCCTTGAAAAACCTGTAAATGGTGCTTTACTGTGATTTGAAATGGAAGCAGCCTAGATTTATCCTAACTTTAGCCTACGTTAATATACATTACTCAAAAAAGAATATAAAATTTTTATCTGCCATATAATTTTAAAAATATTTGCTTCACTTAGATATTCACTTATTGAGTAAAACGGGACCTCACGAAAACCTCTTGCCTTTAGAAGCAGCTTTAGAATAAGGTGCAGGAGTGAGCCCGGAAACAGAAAGTGCTTAAAAGTGCGACGTACGTCGTCTTTGCAGAACATTTCATCCTTAAAAGCACACACACGATATGTTCTTTAGAACACTTAAAAGCGAGGCGCTCTTTATACCATGTCTTCTCTCATCACGTTTCGCGCAACGCAGCCTCCAGAGATTGGAGCAATGGCAAAAATAACTCTCCTTCATCGCGTGGCTTACGAGAAAGCCACGCCTTCATCGGGGCTGACGTCACTGGGGATGAAGATCCGAAACAGGCACGTTGAAAGCTGACTTCGAAAGTCATTGACAGAATTGCAAATTCTGAACGTATGCCTTGGTTTTAAAACAGCCTGTAGTACGTTTTCAACTGTTTGAGATCATGTTGCAGAACACTGGATGTGATTCTGCTCCTGGGGGAGTGAGTTGGAAAATGTTTGATTGATTTTGAGGTTGCAATACAAGGCTTGAGGTTGCAATACAAGACTTCTAACAAAACGATTCAGTTCAGACTGTATCGATAGAGGGTGGTTTAAGAGAAGGGACATTTTGTAATGGTATTTGGGCATGCATGTTTCTCTATGTGTATCTGGAAAAAAAAACTTTTTTAAAATGCGCTCTCATTTAAAAGAAAAACCGTAGATGTAACATTATTAGTTTTTTAAAAAATAATTTTTGAAATGTGTCTGGCAATTCTCGGACACCCTGTATTTATAGGCAGTAAAGCAAAATTTGTAAATTCAACGCTTCGATTTTGTATCCTCGTTTTTAAATGAAAGGTACTGAATTGACAGTTTAACCATAGTTCTGCATGAACCTGAATTCTGAAGCCGTCGAAGTCCATCTAACAAACATTATCTATCTTAAGGGAAAGTGGAGCCCCTTGTTTATTTTTTGTTTGTTTAATTTTGTGCTATAGTTTACATAAGTAATGTGTTACAACATAAAATGAAACCTTATTCAGATATTTTAAACAATTCTATTTAACTTGACTTGTTTCATGCTTTGTAAACATGGAATTTTGCGATCAATTTTTCACTTATACCTGAAGTGCTGGAGTTTTTGAAATTTCGTGCATTTGCGTGTTATCGATGACGATACACTTTTTAAGATTTTAGAAACTTATTTATCAATTACTCAATTGATTGATTTAAATTTGGGTTCCAAACAAGTAGCATCAACTGGTAGTGAATTTGATAGAAGGTTGGTTTCAGAATTCCAATAAAAAGAATAAACACGATTTTTTAAAATTCCAAAATAAAAATGTTTTTGGCATGGGAATTTCGGCTATAACAACAGAAAAATACACAAAGATATCAAAATAGAATTGTGATATCATTAAATTGAATTTAATGAACGCATCAAATCGCTATTTCTTTTTTATAAAACAATAAAAAAAAAGTATTTTAAATATAATATCAAATGATAAATATCTGTAGAAGATATTGATGGAACTATGAAAGACGCGAGACTCCTTTTAAATGCTAAAAACTGCGTAATTATGTCAATAGGTGTATCAGGAAACGAATAACTGACTACTACAGACTTATCAATATTACCTGTGCTGTCCATGAAAATGGAACGAATGTTTATTATCCGGTCTCTTAAGCAGGCTATTCATATCTTTTCCAAAATTTCCATTTTGGAACACGGGAGGGAAAAAGCAATCTTCAATGTCGAAAACCTATGAAATTTAGAACAAATTATTCGAACCGATGGAATTCCAACCAAACCAAATTCCGGCACTTCTTGCGCCGGTTCTTTAGGTGGGACCCTTAAGGAGGGTAGTCGGCACATCAAACGATTTGACTAGATTGGGACTTCGCGATGAGGCTACCTTTATCGGAAATCCGCTGAGTGGGGAAATAAGGGGATCGAAGAGCAGCTGTAGAGGGGGAGAGAAGATTGCTCTCCCCTACTGCCAGCGAACTTTGGAGCTTCAGATGCATGACGTGCCTGATTTTTCGACTTGAATGGGTGGGGGGGATCAGTGTTGGGACAAATGGATGGAATGGACTACAGATGAATTACCGGCTTTAAGCGGGCCATTCACCGCTGTTCCATTTTGGAATATTTGGAAGACGGGAAGGAAAAACCAATCGTCAAGGTCCAAAACCTATGAAATTTGGAGCAAATGAATTGGAAGTGGTGGAATTCCAACGAACTCAAAATCCAAAACTCTATCCGCCGATTCCAATTTGGGACCACGCGTCGAGGCTAGAAATGAAACTCGAAATTCCCCCCCCCCCGGGGGGGGGGGGGAGGCGGGGGGGGGGGGGGTTCGGCGACTTTGAACCTTGTCTGAAAACGAACTTTGGAACATCCGTGAATGCTTTGTCTAATTTTTCGACTATAATAGGTGGGAAAAAAAAAACGGTCTTGGGGCAAATGGCGTAGCTTAGCCTTCTCGTGAATGCCCAGCTTTATGATGTATCTAATCTGAAACAGCGTGTGCGAGCGGACAAAAAATTTTCTATTCGTTATTAACATGAAAAATAAATTATGTATCAAATTTGATACAGTATGCAGAGAAGGATTAAATAAAAGTTGTTTTTACGAAATTTATTCCATCTGCAAACCCATGAATTGAATGGAAAAACACGAGCAATCGATAATGATGACAGGTATCAGTTGCTGATCTGGAGATCTCTTCCCAGCGATGGGTCGTTAAATGGTTAATTGAGAAATATTAAACCGCGTGGCTTTCGTTAAAAAGGCAGCGGGGGGAGTTTATTCTGGCGCTTTTAAATCGAGTTCATTAGCACCGCCGCCATTAAATGGGCATCTCAAAATTCGAGGAGCGAATTTTCTTTCGCGGTTAACGTGAGAAAGAATAATTATCGTTTTTTGCGGACCCAATTCATTATGCATGCTTAATTTCCAGGGTAACGGCCGAAGAAATGCCCTGCGCTTCATTATTACTCGCTCAAAATGCATCCTTTAAAATGAATGTGTTTGCTGTGGTTTTTCTCCGAAGATAAACTTGATTCTTTTTTTTTTTTGTCAACGTTCATAGTGGCGAAAAATAGTAACTAAATTAGAATGTTACTCAAGATTACATCAAAGGTTGAAATTCTGCGATTGTTTTTTTTTTCACGCCTTTATTAAACGCTTTAATTTAGCTTAATTAACGCGTTTCTAAAGGTGGAATTTTGTCATCGATTTTCCACTTATTTCCCCTTGCGCTGGAGTTTTGAATTTTTAACACTTGTCTTCTTGATAGCAATGCACTATTTCTCAAACTTATTCAAAACTTAATTTAATTGTCAGTTAATTAATTAATTGAATTGAATCTTGGTTACATATGCGTGGCGCCTCCTGGTGTCAGTTTATCGATTCATTTAATTGAATTGTGATTCTTTACGAGTGGCGCCCCCTGGTAGTGAATTTGTACTAAAAAGACTGATTTCAAGATTCTATAATAATCAGTTATAAAAGGTATTTATAAAAATTGTGTTTATGGAATTTATTCTATCTGCGCACCCATGAATTACAGTCGACGCTCGTTATAACGATCCTCTGCGTCCCATAGCAAAAGGTCTTTATAACGAGTAGTCGCTATAGTGGATATAATTAAAAATTGTACATATGCACTCTCAGCAGTTCCGTATAAATTGGCGATTTTTAAAGAGATTCCAACTAAATACTCAACTTATTTTTTATCATTGGTATTAAAAATAAAATTTTATCAATTAAAAATATATTTCTAAAACAGATTTTAAAGTAGAAAATAAAGGGTGTTATATACTTACGAAACATTTATTTTCTAAAGAAAAATTCAGAAATGGTTGTTTGTATTTTCTGCATATGTGCGTTTTGCAGAACATAATTTTCCATTTCAGTTAAAGATGATAAATAATGTTCACCCTTTCAGAAAAACATTTTTAAATCTCAATAGCATTTGAAACATTTTTTTTTTATTCTAGGCTATTCTAATTTCCGCGCTGTGGTGAGTGGTAATCCCCCCCGTCAAAAGTTGAACTGTAACACTGAAGACTCTACATCTACGAAGCTTTGCAATACAATAATCAAGGTCATTTACGTTTAGAAACGTGTTCTTTTTGAAAAAATGCCGGGAAGAGTGTTCTCTGAATTCGAACATTGTATTGGGATTAGACGACACTGTACGGTCGTTATACCGGAAGTAAAATAACATAGTGCGTAGGGAAACACAGTTGGGGATTTTATCACTGGTCGTTATAATGGAATGGTCTTTATAATGTGTGGTCGTTATAATGAGCGTCGGCTGTATATGTTTTACACCTCACCGAGTCCGATAAAAAAATATTTTGAGAATTATGTTTGTCTGACTGAAAACGAAAACTTAAAAATTCAAAAGCTCGAAAGATAAAATTTTGTTGTGTGATTTTTACACCAAAAATGTAGATTTCTATCAAGTTTTGGTCGTAATCCGGCGATGTAAAGTTTGTGTATCCGCGCTTGTTACACGCGAACACGACAACTCAAAAATGCATAGATCTTCAAGGTTGAAATTTAGCATATAGTTTTTCATCAAAATTGCAGATGTGTGTCAATTTTCGACCCATTCCGACCACGGATTGGCCGTTTGTCGGTCTGTCTGTCCGCGTGTGTCACTCAGCTTACATAAGTGAAGTTTTATATGTAGTCTTTCCAGCATAATCGTATGTCTATGTCAATTTTTCGATCCAATCGGTTGAGGGGAAGGCGTTCAAAGTGCATAACTCTGCTCTCATCATGAAGTGGGGCATTCACCAGTAAGCCACTCCACTTTTTGGAACACAGCATGCCAAAAACCTTTCTCAAAGTAAAGCGCGAATCCGCGGCGTGTAGCTTGGCGAGTCTGGTCTGAAACGTGTCATACTTGGCGGCTTTGGAACGTAAAAACTCGTTAGTGCTCTGTATCAGTGGCGAATCCTAGATTCGCCACTGGA
>BGPR01041415.1:0-13625 GCA_013235015.1 Araneus ventricosus | reverse complement strand
TTTAGAAGATATGATTTATAATTTCTTTCAACATGTCAACTTCTGATTAACAATAAAGAGAATAAACTTTTTAAAAAGGTATTTTAAAAAATTCTTAGAATTTCAAAATTTCATGAAATTTTTCCAGATAGTGAAATTTAAATTTATCCGACATCATAAATTTCTATTTTTTTCGGTCTTCCAATCACCATTATGAATTTTATAAAAGTCACTATAATAAATTTAATGCGATTTTTTCCTGTTAACTTCTTTTTAGTTAACATGTGAATGAGAAAACCATTTTTATGAATATACAAACATTTTAAAATATTTCATTAAAGTTTTGCTTCATTTTTTCTGAGCCCATCCCTTTAAATTCAAGTTTCATTTTGATACATTAAAATAAGTTTTATAGATCACAATATAATCATGCAACACAATAAATATCTTCACATAAAAAAAAGACACAATCATGTATATGAAATAACTTTATACAAATATGATATGAATTGAAGTTAGTTGTCATTTCAATAGTCATCATATTCAATAAAAACACATACACTTCTAACTTAAAATTGTTTGACTAGATTAAAATAACGCAGCTATTCTCAATTTTACAAAATTCAGCATTTCATGCGAATCTAAAGACTTTTATTGTTTAGCAACGGATTCCGAAACTATCACTTTTGGACGATTTTACACCGGAAAGGGGTGACAGGCAGTGAGTCATAGGAGCGCATTTCCGGAGTTCTTTATTAGATCACGCTAAGTAAAATATAAACATCTCCCCCTCCATTTCACTTTCCCCCTATTTTGATGAAAATAACTCCTTCCGACGCATGCGCAAAAGTGCGGAGGGTTTCGGAATCCGTTTCTAAACAATACACTTCATTTTCTTAGAAGCTTGCATTAAAATAAAATGCTAAAAAGCATGACTAGAAAACTGAGGTAAATTTGGCAAAAACAAAAAACAATCAATGCTTCAGACACTGTTGTTGAAAGAAGATGAAAGATATTAAGGTTTATTAGACGAGTAATTTGGCCGTTAAATATGAAATATTTTTTCTTAACCTTTCCACTTCCTTTTTCTAAATTAGATTTAAATAAAAATTTCAAAATAAAAACTCTTTAAGAAGTTACATTGAAATGCTATATTCATCATTATGATAAAAACTTTTGATAAACTATGTTAAGTCATAAGGTATAGTTCAGGATATATTTTCAATTCAGTCACAAATTGAGCTGCTTTTTAAAAATAAACAATATTTGCTAAATCCACTTTTTTTAAAGCAAAAGATCAATTTTTTGAATACGAATCCCAATTTACACATACAACTATCGAAAAAGTTTAAGTTTCGTTTGTAATTTCAAGAGTTGTTTTAATTGATATTTTTGTAGTATTGGTTATAATGCTGGTGCACTTCAAATTTCATGGAAATTTTTTTTCATTAACATCATTAATAATACTGCATCATAGTACGTAAATCTTTTTGATTAGAAATTAGTACAAATTAAGATTTTTTCTAAGATATCTTTAGATTTGCTTTTCTTCCTGCTAGAATACACAACACGAACAATATTTCTAAGCAAAACATGAACAAAACGAATAAAGTTGTATCATTATCTTAAATTCAGGATTACGTTCTTCCAGAATTCTTATTCAAAATAAAGAAAGATTCATTTGATACATTCGCAATGGTCAAAAGTTGTATCATTATCTTAAATTCAGGGTTACGTTTTTCCAGAATTCTTATTCAAAATAAAGAAAGATTCATTTGATACATTCGCAATGGTCAAAAGTTGTATCATTATCTTAAATTCAGGATTACATTTTTTCCAGAATTCTTATTCAAAATAAAGAAAGATCCATTTTATACATTCGCAATGGAATATTTTTAAAATCTTTCTAAGCAGATGTTTTCGAAATGTTCTTTAGGATTTAAATATTTTGTTTAAGAATCGGATATGAATCCTAAATATATGTTAAGAACTGTTAAACAGATATAATTTTTTTAAACTAAGAAAAAATAAATTGCTCTTATTTCGAAGGTTTCAAATATTTTTTTCAATTCTGATTTTAAAATAAAATAAATGTTCAATTTGTAATGAATTTATATTCTCACTATAGAGAATGTAGTTCGTTTCATACAAATTACTATTCAGCAACGGATTCCGAGACAACCACTTTTGGACGATTTTACACCAGAAAGGGTTGTCAGGCAATGAGTCATATCAGCGCATTTCCGGAGTTCTTTGTTAGATCGCCCTCAGAAAAATGTAAACATCACCCTTCCATTCTTCACGTTCCCCCTATTTTGACGAAAATAACTTCGCCCGGCGCATGCGCAAAAGCGAGGAGGGTTTCCGAAACCGTTGCTAAACAATACTTATCGTTATTTCTGGTCACTATTTTTAATTCAGAGAACTATCATTTCATGATACTCTATTATAAGTAAGATACTGTCACAGTAATTTTATTTGGTTTTAGATTTTCTTCAAATCTAAATGAAATATTTTTATTCATTTCGATTCATCATCAGTCGTGAGCCCTATAACCAGGTTAGCCACGGTAACAGTTCTACATCAACAATGCAATGCGTTGCACTAATGGAATTTGAAGTCGTCAACTAGATTTTATTATGAAATTATTACAAAGTTCTTTTGAAGAAGAAACTGAATTCCTAATGGAGGACTTTTCTTCAATTTGAAATGGTTATTTTTTAGTTTTAGATATTTTATTTTGAATTTAATTCTTACTGATAAAAATAATTTATATCATCCATTTATTTTTTAAAATTTAACTTTGGAGTGAATCCAAAGAACGTTGTGAAAACAATTCAGACATCTCTTAATATCTACACACAATTAAATCTTAGTATTTTTAATGACCTAGTACTAATCCATTAAAAATAAAGCTATGTAATAACAAAATAAAGAAATCAAAATAAACTTTGTTGGTTCCATATATGATTATCATTTGCCAAATACTCGCATTCTTTCATTTGCAGCAGTTGAAGGACGTTTTATTAACGTGAAATGTAGCGTTTGTACATTAACCACATAGCGAAAGCACATAATTGTACGATTTTTAGATTTAACCACTTAATAAGAATAAGCATTATTAATGCACCATTAATATGTATAACAACGATTCAAATTACATTCACACAGTATACAAGACCAAATGAAAACATTGGTGATACAAAAATAAATGACAGCCATAAAATCCAACATTAGATTCACATTAACATCACAAGATATCAACATAACTCCACTTTCTTTCTAATAAATGTTCCTGTTTGATTTCTTTTTTTCACACATTTTATAGAATTTCCCTTAAACCGCCGAGGATTTGGAGTCTCTGAAAACGTATGATTTAGGTTTCTGAGGTAAATCCTCAACGCTGCGACTTCGAATTTCCACTTCTGGAACTGTTTCCGCTGCTGTATTCGTCACGGGAGGTGTCTCTTCCGTGGCATCTGTTGCAGTAGACGAGCTTTCCATAGGAGGCTCCGAGGGTAATGTTTCCTTCTCAGTGGCATCTTCTGATACCAATGGTTTCAGTTCAATTTTTTCCGAGGAACAAGTGTTGGAGCACTTTGATTTAGCCTGTGAAAGAACGAATTAATTAAACATTTTTTCTGCTTTTGGCGACACACCAAAATACCCCCCTAACAGTTTTTTGTTACTGTGTGAAAGTCAAACATACGCATCGGCAAATCTCCTAACTTCTCGGGTTGGTTAGTTTTGTTTATTTGCTTGCTTTAGATTGCTTTGATTACTTTTAAACAACACGAAATTCTAAACAAGGAAGGCTAATATTATTGATTTAAATTTTAATTCAGTACATTGTCATTCTAGAAGCATAAACATCATTCGTTCAGGATATTCAGCTAGGGAAAAAGAAATGGCAATCATCAAGGAATATGCGTTTTTTCTCACTAAGATGAACTGAAAAAGCAGCTGAAGAAAAATTTCTCAAACAATTTTCTGACAGAACGAGAATTTGACTGACCTGCTCTCAAACCAGAGTCCGATCTCTTCGTACCCTAAGGCGAAAGGGAACTCCTCTTTTTGTAATGTGAGAAAGAACTGTCCTTGCGGTTTTTTTTATGAGGGCAGGGAATCCTTGAGTTATTTTCAGATGCCAGAAAGTACCATTTATTTCCCTCTTGGCAAAAAGGCTAAAAATTTGATGAAAAAGATGACGTCACAGCCTAGTAAACTTCAGCGCCATCTCTTAGGAAAAAGCATTTTTAAAATTCTACGAAATCAGCCTTAATGGCGCAAAAGTCCGGTTTTGCTATACTGCGCCAAATATGAGGCATAAAAGAAATCTAAGTTCCTTAATTTCTCGTATTAGCAATGTAAGGAACAGTGGTTGGAAAGGAATCAGATCACATGGTGTTAGAATCACATGACAAATATAATTGTGCATGCCATCTAACATTAATTGCATATTGTCTTATGCTGTGATGCGACGTCAAGCCTTTCTTTCTGCAGCTGACTTCAGCATGAATTGGTTTCATTCTGTAACCTTATTGTTTTCTTAAATAACTCCATCATAAAAGTATTATAATATTGGACAAAGATTGAATGAATATTTCACAAATTGGTATATATGGTGTCTAATTCTTAGGAGGCTTTCCTGACTGCACCAGTGTGGACCAGCTCAACTAAAATATCCAGAGATTCATTGTCTATTTCAAATTACAAGGAATAGTAATAAAATGTATTTATGATCATGGCCAAATAACTATAACCACTTCTTGTAATGTCAACCTTTCTTAATAGATTTTTAGATCAAAACATTTGTAAATAATCAGCAACAATGAGAAGGAAATAGATATAAAAAAGGATAATTTTTTTTTTAAATAAAGAATTAGGTGAACTTTCATTTTAAAAATTCTCATTGTCAGAATCTTGCAGTCTAAAGAGAAGAAAATTCAAGACAAACTTGAATTTTTATGTTCTTTTAAATAATAGAATTTTTTATTATTATCATGATAAAGAAATTGATAATGTTCATTCCTCTTGAGGATAACACATTGCTATCGCAGAAAGAAAGAATTTTAATTCTACGATAATAATCCAGCACTTGTCATAGAAAGTAGAAGGCGAGAGTTATCCCAGAAAGAACATTCTAGTTTAAAATCAGAACTCTGGATCACGGAAGACTATCAATACGATTTAAAGATCTTTCTTCCCGTAAAGTTAAGACATAATAGTAAGTCTTGCAATGTGATATAATTTTCAGCCCTTCGTGATCAGAGGTCCAATTTTTAATTCCTCTTTTTTCGAGTGATTTTGTTAATTAATATATTTCAAAAGAGTCCTGCAAGTTTACTAATTAATAAAGTTGCTTTTTTTGCCTAATAAGAAAAATACTAATAAAATGTGTAAGTATCTCTTGATTTTTAAAATTTTTAAGCATTAGAAAATAGATAAAATTGATACGGAATTGAGTCACCAAATGGCGTTATCGATGGTGATAGCGAGGCAGGGGTGGCACCAGAGGGGGGGGGGTTCCGGGCCCTCCGGGCGGGGAAAACTTTTGTATGGGGTATTCAACTGTAGTTGATAAATAATAATCTGATGAAAATTTGAGACCAATTTCGTTACAATCGCCCCCCCCCGTACAGGAGGCCGTGCCCCCCTGTCGGGCAAATCGACCTCTCCCGTCGGGAAATCTCTAGCGTCATTCCTGTGTAGAGGATAGCCTCTTTTAGCACTAAACTCAAGGGACAGTGGCGAATCCAGGATTCCGGTCGAGGGGGGGGGGCTGAGGTCATAAAAACTTTGCATCGTCGTGATGAATGTCAAACTTCAAGGCTAAAGGTAAACCAAACTCTTTAACTATGACTTTACTCACCTGACAATAAGAATCATAAGAACAATACAATGCTTTGATAATTTAATAAAAATTACGATGAAATAACTAGCCAAAAAATGACTTCGACCTCGTCAATGCTACAAGAGGAATGACTACAAAAGTAGCAAAATTTTCGAGCCTTTCAAGCTAGAAAGCAATGTTGAAACGTTTTTATTGTTTTTTTAAAGAGAGAAATTATGAAAAAACATTTGTAATGATGTTAAATTAAATCAAGAATTCTGATTTGGCTCTGCGGGGGGCTGTAGCTCGATAGCCCCCCTAGATTCCCCACTGTCAAGAGATGCCGTCAAAATTAAATATTAGTGCATGTTTTTCATTTTTTAAGGACACACATGACGAGTTAGGCATTAAAAAATATGATCCGAGGGTCGTATATCATTGATTTCCCTCTGGAGTCACGAATGGTTCCTGCATCTGAATGGGACATCAATGTGCGAACGCCAGTGGCACATGCCGCTATCAACGTGAAAAATTGATTCTTTTACTCAGAGAAAACCTTCCTTATATCCAGGAAACACAGGAGTTTAGTATGAAAAAAAGATCGTTTGCAGCGCCATCTGTTGTTCTAGATTCAGGTGTAAGGGGAATGAAGTCATTCTTCCCAAGCAATTGGATCTGCAACCGAAATCGGTAGTGAAATGATCGAATTTCTCCTTACCTGGTTGAAATACGACGATTGAGAGCGACATCTGACGGTCAGTTGCGCAAGCGACTCCACTACAGGGGAGGGTGGAACCGTCTGGGCATGAGGGAGTGTGTGAGCGGGTTCCTCCGCAATGGATTCTGGAATATCGTCTACGAGCTCTTCTTGGGATCTAGGATCAGGAACAGAATAAGTTGAGCAGCCAAAAACAGCCAAAATGAGATGTAGTAAGACAGTGATTTTGTACAATATGATCAATTTTGCAGTACAGACAAGTATTTTTGGGGGAAGTTCTTAGGCATCAAAGGCGAATGTGAGCTACAAATTGAAGGTCAAAGATGAGAGAATTGTTTTTCAAATCAAATAATTCTGCGGAAGTCGGAAAATGATTTTCGTTATATATATACATTGTCTAATTTAATTACTTTTGCTAGTAGGAAAATTATTGAATCGGCTTATTGATGTTGATGATTGAAAATCTGTTGCGTTATTTTTTTCAGGTTTTTTTAACCCTCTGAGCGCCCAATTATTTTGAACTTTTAGCTGTCAGGGTAGAAAACTTAGCTTCTAAAGTAAATTAATCGATCTTTTTTGTATTTAATTATATCTATTATATCTTTTACACTTTATTCATGATTGTTTAAGAAAATACAGCTATAAATACGAGCTATCTGCTTTTGAACTGAACATGAAAAACGGAAAAAGACGTGTGCGCCCCTCGGAGGGTCAACTAGTCCATATCAAATTTTAAAATACATGGCGGCCCAATAAAGGTTTGAGCATTCTAATAATCTCTTTTTCCCTCGTTACTTGCACTAACACTCTTTGCGGCTCAAACGTTGTTTTCCGTTTTTCATGTTCAGTTCAAAAGCAGATAGCTCGTATTTATAGAAATATTTTCTTAAACAATCATGGATAAAGTATTCTTAAGATTTCAGAGATGTAATTAAATACAAAAAAGATCGATTCATTTACTTTAAAAGATAAGTTTTCTAACCTGACAGCTAAAAGTTCAAAATAATTGGGCGCTCGGAGGGTTGAAAAAACAATCGGGGCGCAGTAGCCAGCCAAATGGCAGAGACAGCGATTGTTCCACATATCCACTGTGTATGCTCGTCTGATGTACTTTAAAATAATCCATCACCAGGAGGTCAATCGTCCTCCTGGTCATGTGGTGTGGAAGTTTGAAGCAGGGCTGTAGCTCAAGTGTCGTTTTTGCCGTCTGGGCCTTGTTCAAAATTCTGAGGGTCGCCTCAACTGTCGTAGCCCTTGGGTAACTTCTAAACGGACGTTAAGCAAACTAAAACAATGATGAAAAACAATCGAAAAGAAAGAAAATAAGTATTAGCTACTGACTAATTTTTAAAAATTTTAGTTTTAAATTATTTTTTTGAATAATTATAAAGCAATTATTTCGAAAGAATTCTAATTCTAATAAATTATTTTGGAGAAACAAATCTAGTTTAAGATTTTCCAGTATCATTTTAAGCATTTAAATATATGAATTTATTGAAACATTTATAAAGTAGAAATGCAACCATAATGTTGAAATGTCGCTCTGAATTATGTAAATGTATTTTTGGAATACAATATAATTTTTGGGAGAATTACTAAAAGCCTGCTAGACACAGAAATTAACCGAGGAATCTAAACGAAACTTATTTAGTTTAGGATTCCAATTGAAAAGAACGACCCTTCCGTAGAAAAACAATTCTTTAAAAGTCATACAGCTTTACCCTATACTGGAAAACGTGAACGTAGCTCATTTTTAGATAGATTCCTTAAAGGAAGTCTACCTTTTGCAATGGTTCTCATGACACGACTTCCGGAAAATTTCTAATAATGATTCTACTAATGATTCAATATGAAATTTTAATAAATGGAATAATAGTATTTATAGAATTATTCTGGAATTATAATAAGTTCTGGAATTTAAATAAGTTTAAAATGATAATTTAAATAATTTCATTTACTTAAAACTGAATTTTTTTTAAAATTCCAGAACTGTTAAATTTTTTAATATTCTTATGATTAAATGCATTATAGAGCAAGTAAGTTTTCGAGGGAATTAAGAGCCTTATAACACAAGCCTGAGAAACGCAAAGTACGGACTTATTTAACTAAAGAAAACAATCCAGAAACACAGAAAAAAAATTACAATTTTTGACTTCTGAAACAGTCAGCCGGCTCCAAGAAAAAATTGGACAACATTAGTTTGTAAACGAATTTAAAAGCATGAAAAATTTCTTGAGGATAATGTTTTAAAATTAAAATGATACTCGATTGTAATTTGAATAAGTTTGAGCACATTTTTTGTTGCCCTCTTGAGCGGGGCCCTATTTGGAGCAATTGGTCCAATTGGATAAAGGCCGACTCTGAATCCACGTGATTCTATCTTGGGATTGGATGAACGCTTTTCTTTACGAAAAGGAGTCGAAACACCTTTTTGTCTTCGAAAAAGCCATAATTGACTCATTTGCAAGCATAAAGAAGAAATACCTGAATCCGTATCTGACGATTTGTATTTGTTTCTACTAGATTGCATAGTTGTATTACATTTGAAGGTTCTCACTTTGAAAACATGATTCATTAAATTCCTTTTCCTTGTTTTTATCAATAAAACATAGTTTGTACTTCTATCTGCAATGACTCAAAACTTGTTTCAGATCAATGTTGTAGGATGAATTAAAACCGTACTGTAAATATCCAAATGTCAGTTTCACTGTCACATTTAAGAAATAGTTCTAAGGTAAGAAATGTCACTTTGCCCGATGTTCCTTTCCTTAATTTTTTTAAAACCCTTTTTGAAGCTAAGCTTCTTAAAACAGGATTCAGGATGGGGAGTCAGTATACAAAAAGTGAGCGTCACGAACGGAAGTACATCATAACAGCGCAGGCGCATCGATGAGGCTACGTCACGAGACAGAGGACGTCATACCCGGCAGGCACATCGATGAGGCAACGTACCTATACTCTCGTAGACTGTGTGTATAAGCATGTTGATACGGAATGCGCGCATGCGCTCTGTTAAGAGAATAGACCGCATACTCTTATTAAAGAGAAATTTTACACAACAACAACAAACATTGTCGTTTTAAATGGTTTAGCGAATGATGCACATGTAAAGTTTGTAAATGTATAAGGTGTGCCCAAATGAAAAGGAGACCTTAACTGTATCGGCGTTGTATCAAGTCTCAGTGAGTTAATGTGGTAGCCGATAGATGGCGTGGTGGTTTTCCCAGTTGCGTAGTCAAGGCATCAATATCCTCATTTCTGGAGATTTGTTTCCGCAGTTCGTTGCGTGGTGGATTCCTCCAGATCAGCACAAAGAGCAGTTATCCAATTTCTTCGCGCAGAAGTGGAGCATGCTTCACAAATGTATCACAGGATGAAAGAGGTGTACGGAGAGCAGTGTCTCGCACGGTGCACCATATTTCTGTGGTGTAAGCGTTATGAGGCTGGACGCGTAAACATCAAGGACTTGCCACGCTTTGGGCAGGCGCACGTTGTGACCAACAGTGCGACGATTTCGGCTGTGGATGAGCTCATACGGCACACGTGAAATCACCACACGTGAAATTGCTGTTGAACTGCCGATAAGCAAAGGAACTGTGCATCACATAATCCACAAAAAGCCTGGTTATGCCAAACTTTGTGCACAGTAGGTGCCCAAGCATCTGTGAGAGAATCAGAAGACGGTGAGAATGGGTGTTTGTTTGACCCAGCAGTTTCTACACTGAAGCCATCCACTCCCTTCCTACTCGCTGGGATCAGTGTATCAATGTCAATGGCTATTATTTATAGTTGAACTGTTCCGCCTGAACTGTAATTAGAATATTGTTATTAAAATTTCTTTACATATGACTGTAGTCTTTTTTTTCATTTGGGCACACCTTATATATTCAATAAAGAAAACAACGTTTGCAGAGTATGGTTGGAATTTTCTGGTTCTCCTAAGATTATACGCTCGATGGATTGGCCACAATTACTATCAAATGCCACTTATTTTGGTTGGTGAGTTCAGTAATCCGGCAGTGTCGACGACCATTGATATAGTTTTTTTCCAGATATATTAATAAAATAGAATAGCAGACATTTGTGTCATATTTCAGTTATCTCAAACCAACTGTTTCCATGATAATTAGATTAGATTTTTTTGTTTCAATATATTGATTAAAAAATGTAAATAATTTTTTTTCAATAACTGCTTGTATGCCTTATATTTTCAAAACTGTTTTAGTCATAAATTATAAATAAATAATGAGTTTATATATATTTTTACTTATTATCATTATTACAAATAAATAATTATGGAATTTTTAATTGTGTTTTTCATTTGGGGAGGGAAGTGAAAGAAAAAGAAACAGAGAGAGAGAAAGAGAGAGTGATTCTACCATTATACATTTAGTTATACAGAAAAGCATAAGAAGCTTCTCTTCTGTCGTGCGTCCACTCACTGACACACCTGGTTTTTTTTCCCCGCATCTTGAACCAAGTTATGAATTTTACATCGCCGTGAATTGGCATTCTTTTGACTACTAATATTTTTCTTTGCAGTGCTCTGAACTTGAATAATTCAATTCTAACCACTCCTACATTATAGATTCCAATGTAAGAAAATAAATATGAAATAACTAAAAAAGTGTCGATATGCTGATTTATTGAAAGATTTATTGATATTTATATTTGTCGATAGTGAATATGGATTTTTCACGCAGAATCTTTTGACACATTTCCTTTTTCCAATAACTGAAATTCATGAAATTCAACAACGATTAAATTGAAAGCGATCTTGTCCTATACCAGAGGAGTCGATGTTTTTCATCCTAAAAGAAGAACTTCAAGATTTTATAGATTGAATAAATTTCTGTCAACTTATACATGATGAATTTCTGTTCAAAAACACTGAAGCTTAACCATGATTGATGACAACTTCCTACGAGACAAATTGATGGATTTTTTTTAAAGAAAACTAAGAAGTAAAAAATGGTGAAGAGGTGCATAAATTCTGGTAAAGTATTAAGAATGGAAAAGAATAGTTTCAAAGATACTTGACCTACTTCCCTGCCATATATAGTTTCCATTCTTTTCTTTCACATATTTTTTGAAAAAATAAGCATCACGATATTATTCATTTTGGATAACCAAGCGTAGTAAATGTAATGATATTTCATCACTCAATGTTTTTAAAAACTTAAATCTCAGAAAATCCCATTCTAGTGAGAAGGCGAATTTTTTTTTGAAATACTGCGAAGTAAAGTAATCTGATATTCAAAGTTTTTGTGACGTGCTAACTTAAATCACATTTTCGGTGCAAGAAATATGAAAAGAAAGGAATATTGTTTCTATTTTCTGTTATACCATTGTAACACAAATCAGAAAGAAGAAAAGAGCCTTCACTTGGATTTTTTTCCATAGTACTGACCAATTTATTAATTTACTATTATTTATAGCTCCTTTATTTAATCTTGACTTCCTTCATGTTTGTAAAGAATGAATTTTCGAATCGAATTTTCATTCATTTTTTTGTTGTACTACAATGTTGAAAATCTGAATAGATATGTATTCTAGATGGGAATACAATATTTTCATAGCTTCAGAACTTAAATTTGAGATAATAGATTGATTTTGATTCCATACGAGAGGAGCCATGTGATAGCGCATTTGAGAAAAAGTTAATTTCAAGATATTTATAATATTGAAATATGAAATATATTATAGACTAAAAAGATAAAATAATAAAAAAATGAAAAATTTTCTTATAGAGCACTTTTTTATTGGTGTGCTAATAGGAAGAAAAGTATTATTTATATAATTACTAATATAATAGCCCAGATCTTCTGATAACTCTCTGACGTCACCAACAATAAAATTCGCGCTTACTTTTATTGTTTATAAAAAAATTGTTGTTTTTGTTTATAGTTTAAGATAAATTTTTTTTATTTTTTAAATTTATTCTATTTTTCTAGTTGACTGTTTTTAAGCTTTATCCCCTTGTAGTTTCACTGTTTAGTACTAACTTTTCAAAACTGATAATTTAATTAATATGTTTTTGATTAAATAAATGCTCATTTTCTTTTCAAATCATTTATTACTAATGCAATAGTCTAGATCTGTCTCTTACTGATCCGGTAAGGCTCTGACGTTCCCAACAAAATAAAATTCGCGCCATAGCTCTGCGAGACGTTAAACAGCATTATTTCATTATTAGAGAACCTAAATTTCAGTAATTTTAAATTTAAAAGAGTAATTGCTGTTTTAATTTCAAATTTAATAGCTCTAAAATAGTGAAATAAAATTTGCTATCCTTTGCAGTAAATCATGTCAGTGGTATATCTTGCGCGTGATATAGTTTGGACGCCACGATGCAGCCAATTATTTAGTGCAATCGTAATGATATAATGTGATAATATTTTTTAGCAACGTTAACATTTATACAAAGACATCTGAAGTACAAGGAAAATTGTTAAACAACGAAAAATACTTCACACGGAATGTTGTTTACCAAGAGGGTTTTCAAATAAAAAAATATATAAATAATATGTAAATAAAAAATATTTCCTGTCATAAAACATATGTTTATTTTATTTGTTTTCAATCAATGTTAAACATTTCTTTCGCATATATATCTATTTAAACACGTCAGATTTGACGAGAAATCTCTCGAATGAAGAGGCATTTGCACCCGTCATACTAAGACGGGTGATTTTCTAGTTTAGTAATAGAAGCAGAAATATAGAGGTCGAAACAAAATCGTAAAAAAATGAGGCGCTGGAAACCATACTATCAGGAAAATAGTCTACAATGCATATTGTAAGAATGAAAATTACTAAACATCCATTAAAGATTAATAATAGATTATAAATGTGATTAAAATTCCAATTTTGTGAGGTATTTTTTTGGTACCTCACGCTTTTACGATTTCGTTCTCACCGACATTTTTATGATAAATAAATTTTCTACTTTTTAATACACCGAAAACAGCGCTTTTTAAAACATTTTTTACCTTCAGAATGAAATTTCTGAAGAATGAAATTTCTGTATTTTACAGTGTATTCATTACAATACAAAAAAACCCCTCTTTAGCCGACATTTTCCTTCTCACTTTTT
>BGPR01041414.1:0-13625 GCA_013235015.1 Araneus ventricosus | reverse complement strand
TCTGTACTTCGTTCAGTTACGTATTGCTCTTTAATTTGGACAGATCGGTGCCCCCACTTTTCATACATGTGTTTTTGTTTGGATTTATGTTGGGTATGTGGGGAATTCTAATGTTAGGGTTTATAAAGAATTCTCCATTTGCATCTTCTACTACAGTATTTAAACTTATAAGCAGTTGTAGTTCTTGTTCTATATGACTATGTGTTGACTAATAGATTCTAGTGCTTGTTTCAAATTTTTGTAATATACGATCCCCTGCGATTAGTGTTAACATATTGAACTATTTGATTTCTAAGAGGCGTTCTGTCCTCGCGAATGTAATTTCTTGGATTTTCTAGTACTAATAGATAAGTAGTATTTAATTTAGATGATTTTCCGACCTAAAATAAGCTCTCTTAACAATGTTTCAAATTCCGGGTGTAATGGGGGTGATTTCTTTCCAGCCGTTTGGCTAATTCTGTGTTTCGTTAATGACTGAAGAATACTTGTATTAATTTCATCTAGAATGTATAGTTGAGCGTTGGCGGGGGAGAAAGACGTGCAAGGTTTGCACGACGTCTAGCTCTCCAGTGTTTAACTATGAATGAAATAGCTAAGACTATTAAGATTGTGGGGAGCAAAAGCATAAGAAATGATAAACTATTCATTATATTTAACTGATTATAAAGTGTAAAGTTTAAAGATTAAAAGTTTGGCATTTAAGTTCAATCAAATTTTTAATCAATGATTAATCTTCTGGATCAATCTATGTCATCTTTGGAATGATATTAATAAAAACAAAGAATGATTATCAGGTAAAAGAAAAATATAGTTGCCACATGCTTTCAATTAAAACTTACATTAACGTACCAGCTGTCATTGCATTTTCCTTTTAATCCTCTAGAAATAGCGCATAACTTTCCTCAGTTAACTATAAACAAAAATTATCCGATTTTGCGATCCTTATTCATCGAAGTCATATTTTGATTTTAGCCAGTTTTCTAATTTGTTTATTTAGGGCAATCTAGACCTTCCGCTACACGCACCGACTTCCGATATTATGCATCGTCAACGGGAATCTTCAAAATTTCAACACTCTGAAGACGTTAGTTAATGTTTAAAGTAAAGTTTTTTAATGTTGTGGCCTCAGGATACTTTGAAAATATTAAATTTGATGTTCCTCTTGCAGTGTATTGACTTAAAATAAGAGTCTCATTTTCTGGAAAGGTTGCCATAACTCTTAGTTATAGCTCTTTTTGGAGACTTCTGAGGCTTGCCGGGCGGTTAACTTCTTAACCAAACGATTTAGAAAATAACTTGTAAATTTAAATGCTGTTAACTTTTGATACAGTATCCAAATGGATTTAGAGATTGCTGCAATTGGCGGGTTACCCGTAAAAGGAAGTGGATCCTGCTGCGCAACTTCTGTGAACTAAAATGAACAGAACAGAAAACTCGTCCATGATGATGATTTGAGCGGTTCCGGACTTTCGGATCATTTTGAAGGCAATGAATGTGAAGGCCAACGTTGGGTGTTTGCAAGTTTTGAGGGAAAGTTGAAATTCAAAGACAGGTTTAATTGAAGAGCTGACTAGATGAACATGTTGAGTGACAGTTAAACGAATTTGAGAAAATAGGCTTTAAAGTTGGGAGGTTATTTTTTTGTTTTTTGTTTTTTTTCACACAGTTTTTGCTGCTAGGAGATTCAAACTGAGACATTTGAAACAAGCCTAGGGAAAATCGGATGATTAGAACGCGAGATATTAATCTTTAACTAAATTACATTTTTTCAATTCTAGATAAAATTGACCAAAAATTAAATTTGATATGTTCAAAATTCCTTTGGAAACGGATTAGGGGATTAAAACGGAGACATTTAAAGCAAACCTGGGGGAAATTTTGTGATTAGAACGCGAGATATGAATTTCTAACTCTAATAATATAATAATAAGAAGAAGAATATTAATATTTGCTTTGTCTTTTGAATTAATTATTCGTAAAAAAATTATATTCTTTTTTAAGAAAATCAAGCTCTTGTTCTAAATTCTTAATCTTTTCTGTAATTTACTTCACTCCAGTATCAGTTGTCCATGATAGGCATAATAATGATAAGCAAAATTGTATAAATATAGGACTGTAGCAACGGATTCGGGAAACCTCCGCGCTTTTGCGCATGTGCCGGGCGGAGTTATTTTCATCAAAATAGGGGGAAAGTGAAGAATGGAAGGGTGATGTTTACATTTTACTGGGCGTGATCTAACAGAGAACTCCGGAAATGCGCTCATATGACTCATTGCCTGACAACCCTTTCCGGTTTAAAATCGTCCAAAAGTGGTAGTCTCGGAATCCGTTGCTGAACAGTACATATTTTTAGCACAAGTTGAACAAGAAAAATTAATCAAATCGGATGTTACAGCAGTATTAAATTATCACAAAATAACATGTAAGTTTAAGAATCAATAAAAATAAGCATCAAACCCATTGAAGTGCGTCAATATTTTACTTTTTGAATTTATTATTCTTAAAAAAATTATATATTTCTATGTATATAAAAGAGCAAACTTTTTGAGTATGTGCAATGTTCGTTATTTGTTCTCTATGCACGCCCAAACCGCTTGACTAGCCGAGACTAAATTTGGCACTGTGATTTATTAGCACAATGGAGAGCTAATGTGTAAAATATATATTTGAAAATTCGAATGAGATTTTTTTTATTTATTTAAGTGGTAAATTAGGGCCTTCTTGCTTTATTTTCATAATTTTTTTCTTTCTGCATTATTATTCACATCCGGCATTTATTTTGTTGGTTCTTGCATTATTTTATTTTTTTTACTAGCAGTACGCGCACGGCGTTGCCCGTGGAATCAGGCCTTCAACAAAATGAAAAAAAAAATCGCCCACAATGACACGAAAAAGTTTTGAAAACAAAATCAAAATAAAAGATACAATTGAATCAACAACAAAGATATTGATTTTCCCGCTTATTTTTATTCGAGATAATGACAATTGAACTGTAGAAAACAGTATAGAGTACTCTAAACTATGAAGCCACATTATGTAAATAGCTCCTTGAAGTCATATTTCATTTTTTCTAGTCTTCTCTAACTAAAGATATCAGTCATATGTTCGATTATGAGCACTAAATTCGAATTCGGCAATTCTTGAGTAATATTTCGCGTGAATCTCAGATAGATTAATGAATTGTCTTAGTCCACGTTCGCGCGCATCGGTCGCTGTGACGTCAAAAAATTTTTAGTGATTTTCACCAACATTGAAGATAAACCGTAATTCCAAATTCTAAAATTATTTTTGAAATCTTCAATCTTCACCTTTCTCTGTTAAATGAAACTAAAACGAACTCCCTGTGTTATTTGGTTGCCGAACTATAAGCGTTTAAGAATACCACGAAAAGCGTCATAATTTTTTCCTTTCCAGACACACCATTAGACCACTATGGAGAGACGCAAGTCTACGTCAAAAACCGAATGCATCTACATGTTTGACACGTTGACTTTGAATCGGAAAATGACTTTAAACAAAGGGTGTGAAGCCTGCTCAAAAGCATGCGACTATGTGACTATGTAAAATTTTTCGTGATTTTCACCAACTTTGAAGCTCGACTGTGACTAAATCGTGATTCCAAAATCTAAAATTCTTTTTTCAATCTTCAATCTGCACCTTTCTCAGTTAAATGAAACCAAAACGAACTCCCTGTGTTATTTGGTTGCGGATATAAGCGGACTATAAGCGTTTAAAAATACCACGAAAAGCGTCACTATTTTTTCCTTTCCCGACACACCATTAGACCACTACGGAGGGACGCAACTCTACGTCAGAATGTTGGGTACCCCTGCTTTACATAATTAACTTTGCAGTGGATTGTGGTCATATGTTTCTTTCCTAATCGTTTCTCTACAAAAAGTTTCTAATTCAAATATGAAATTAATCATTCATTTTCCCGCAGGATTTCGAATATGTCCGCGCCTTCCCTCAGTCTCGAGGAAGAGTACAAGCACATCCAACTCGATGACCTCGATGTTTTGGCCACTCTTGGAGTAGGAGGATTCGGCAGAGTCCAATTGGTATGACTATCATAATACTTACATAATACATAATAGTACTTAAATAGCATTCTTCTCCTTCGATGAATTGTGGCAACTCAAAAACATTAATCTGAAGTGCTCCTGATAGATTTTTAATATTAGGGAACAAAAATAACTTGCAAAATCATCAAAGATATAAATACTAATAAGTGGAATTTTATTTGTGGAAGAGTTAAAAATACAAAAATAATAGCAGACAACGATAAGGAGTGAGAATCCGGTGGATGACTTCATCAGAGCACATTCATCCACGCAGATTCAAAACCAGAATAGGTTTTCTGTAGAGGAAAAAGACTTTAAGGTCTGATTTAATATCCTCTAAGGCCTGAACTCATTCCGGAATGTAATGGAAAAAAAACATTCATCCACGGAGAAGAAGTTAAAAACAGTATTTTAAACAAAGTATGAAAAGAAGGGCTTAAAATCTTACCTCTAATAAAGGTTGTGGAACAAAAGAACGGACGCCGTTACAAACACGTTACAAAGTAACAGAAAACCTATTCCAGCTTTGAATCTGCTTGGATAAATGGCCTCTGATGAAGTCATCCACCGGATTCTTACTTCTTATCGTTGTCTGCTATTATTTTTGTATTTTTAACTCTTCCACAAATAAAATTCCACTTATTAGTATTTTTATTTATTTTGTACAATTTTTTTCTGGATGATGCTGCCCGCAGGAATTAAATTGCTTCTATTATTTTTTTGTCTTTTTAGATATTCATCCTTATTTTTTGTGTTTTTAGATTTTTAATCACGATAATAGTCCCATTGAGTTAAACAGTCTAATTTAGGCAACTCTTTGTGGTCCGGGTTGCAGACCTCCCCAGAGCTAGACCAGAATTCTTAATTTTATTTAAAATCACTACAGATGAATTTAATATGAATTTCCTCTAAGGCCTGAACCAATCCCGGAATATATTGGAAAGAAAAACATTTATCCACAAAGAACAAATTAAAAACAGTCTTTTAAACAAAGTATGAAAAGAAGGGATTAAAATATTACCTCTTACTAAGGCTGTGGAGTGGAAGAAAAGAAAGAACGCCGTTACAAAAGTCAATTTAGTAAATAGGTGTGCTCACCTATTTCCGAAATCGTCCTCATTTTAAAACATATTTAATTGATTTTAAAAAAAGGTATTTATAGAAGATTTAAAGAAAGGTATTTTTAAAGAAACCGAAAAGGCAGGAGGTTTCCATACTACCGTAAAACCTGTACTAAACGGAATCTAAAGGGACTAGAAAAATTTTCCGTTTTAAACAGGATTCCGTTTCACGCAGGGCTCATTAGTATATGAGGATTTCCGGCGAGACCAAATATTTTTTCCGCTTAAGACAGGATTCCGTTTCTTACAGTGTCCGTTTTAAACAGGTTTTACCGTATTTGTATTATTGTTTAATCAGTTTTTAAATCCCAGTTCTACGCCCTGAAATTCAAATTTAATTTTATTATGGAACTTTGGATTTAAGATTGTTTTTTACTGTCGCTGCATTTTTTTAAAAATTTAAGTTCAAGAGATTAAGACAAGTTTCGTGATTTTTCCAGCAATGGTTCAAATATCTGATGATCTATGTAATATTATTTATCAAATCTTCGTAATTACAAATAAAAGGTATTAATAAGAATATTAATAATAAACTCATGTAGCAAAAATGAGTACTTCTGTTAATAAGTCATTTTTTTTTGTTAAAATGTTTGGTCATCATTATTCATTTTAACTTGAAGTTCTATTTATTTCTAAGTTCTGAATATTGCAGTGTCATATTTGTGGTTTATAATTTCAAGATAGTAATTTCTCTTGAGAATATTATCTCAGTTTCATAATATAGTATTAAGACGCGCTCTGGACAAAAGGCCAATAGTTAAAAAGAAATATTTTAAAAACAAGAAGTTAACTTTGTTAAAATCTTCTTGAATGAGGAAAGGTATTTCTGGATTAGATTGAAAGTATAAACTGATTGTGTGGGAACCACTTATTGAATTTCCAAAGGTCAAAAAGGTATAATCAACAAGATAATCATGTTTATTCAGAAGGACAATTGAAGACCATCCTCTCTTGACAGCTTTTCCTTTACTAAAATACAGAGTTCCCACATATATCCGTTACACCCCCCTTAACCTCTAGACAGTGACAGCTAGGCCATAAAGTTGGTGTCTAGGTATAGTAAAAAGGTTATGCGCTACTCGATGTGACAACTTACAATGCCATCTATCGGCAAAGTTTGGAATTAGCAGTCTATCTCGTAAACGGTGAAAGATACTAGAAAAAAGTCAATTAGAAAGTTCTAGAGCACTCTCGATTTAGTACGAAAAGATTCCTTGTGCACATTAATACTCAAAACAGAATGCAAAAAAAGGAACATTTGTTTGGTCACGATCTCGAAAATTGTCATGTCAGAAAGAGTGGGAGAAAGAAACTGAGACGCGTCTCTATCTCCTGGATCATTTATTTAAATTGCTCAAAATGCTCTCCATTAGCCACTATACACATCTGCACTCTGGACTGGATTTCTCGCTTCGCTCGCGTTTCACAACGCCATAGTGCCGAAAAACACAATCAAACAAATGTTCATTTTTTACATTCTGTTTTGAGTATTAATGTGCGCAAGGTATCTTTTCGTACTAAATCGAGAATGCTCTACAACTTTCACCGTTTACGAGATAGGACAGCTAATTCCAAATTTTGCCGATAGATGGCGTTGTAAGTTATCTTATCGAGTAGCGCATAGCCTTTTTACTATACCTAGATACCAACTTTATGGCCTAAGCTGTCACCGTTTAGAAGTTAAGAGGGATGTAACTGATATAAGGAGAACCCTGTATTATTCCTTTCAATTTGCGAATGACTGATCCTCGTATTCTTTTCTTTAGGTGCAGTATATCTACGACAGACAAAAAACCTTCGCCCTCAAAATTCTGAAGAAAGTGCACATCGTAGAAACGCAACAACAGCAGCACGCTCTAAGTGAGCGCGCCATCATGATGTCATGCAAACATCCTTTCATCTGCAGGTATGTGAAAAATATATAGAATTCTAATAAAACAAAGATGAACTTAAATGGGTTTTGATAGATTGTCCAACAAGTATACTCAGGATGGATGCATTTTTGGGGGGAGTGGGGTTTTCATAAATTAATTGTTGGAATTTTAAATTGGAAGTTGGACTCAAACTTGAGTGTCATTCTTGTTAATTAGCAATGTTTTAGAATTACAAGGCACATTCCCAATCAGTGTTCCTTAAACATCGATAGACTATCAATACTATCGAAGCCAAGTCGATAGTATCGGGTTTTCGCAACTATTGACTGAAACAATCGATAGTATCCACTTTCTCAAAACTATCGATAGCATCGATAGTTTTCTCCCAGGCAGTACTATCGATAGGCTCATTTTCAGTCGATAGTTTTAAAACTATACATTTTAACTATCGATAGTTTCAAAACTATCGACTAGAACTATCGATAGTTTCAAAACTATCGACTGAAACAATGGACTGCAACTATCAACTGAAACAATTGCCTGGAACTATAGAAAGTATCGATAGTTTCTAAACTATCGACTGGAAAATAGCCTATCGATAGTATCGCAGGGGAGAAAACCATCGATAGTTTTGAAACTACCGATAGTTTCAGTCGATAGTTGGGAAAACTGTCGACTATACTATCGATAGCTGAACTATCGATGTTTAAGGAACACTATTCCCAATAGCCTTCACTATTTAGTATAATCTCGATGGCGCAAGCCATTGCGAATTCACATCAACGAGAGTGGTCTCCCCTAAACTTTCTCGTATACTCCTTAACACATGTAGAGAAAAAATAAGCTTAAAGGTGGTAAAACGCACCAAGTGTCCCTAACACAGGTGAAGAAAAAATAAGCGAAAGACGTACCACGTGTTTCACGCAGCAAGGCGGAAGTAAAATCAAGAAACTGGTGCGATTACACAAAAGGGCTGCGTAAGATAAAGAAAAACAAATTTGCAATTTGAACGCCTTTTGCGTAAGATAAAGAAAAACAAATTTGCAATTTGAACGCCTTTTTTTAACCGATTGAAACAAAAATTGGTCACAAATCTACAATTAATGTTAGAAGGCCACATACCAAATTTCATTTATCCACATCATTGTGTTAAGGAGTTATTGTGTTCACAAGTATGCGATTATACAGACCGACAGACAATCAACCCTTCAACGGATTTGGGTCAAAAATTTATACGGACCTACATTCCCGATGATAAAACTGTGTACCAAATTTTATCCATCTAGCAATTTAAGTTTTTGAGTTATCGTGTTCACATGAACGTGGACAGACAGACAAACTTCCCGTAGTCGGATTTTGTTGAAACCTACAAATTGGGTGTAAAGATCACATACCAAATTCCATCCTTGTAGCTCTAATAGTTTTCGAGTTATAGTGTTCACAGACAGACAGACATAATTCCAAAATTGTGTTTTTCGGACTCAGGGAGGTCTAAAACGTGGAGATTCATTAAAATCTCAAGTTCGAATGTTTTGACGATTACAATACTTTCTCTTTGTATACTTCGTATACGAGAAAGTAACAAGAACATGACCATGCTTCCGATACAAGGTTAATAATGATGCTGCATATAATTGTGAATTAGATGTGAGTTGTTTACACTGCGATATTAGCGATTACTTTTTCTGCTCTTTCCAAATTCTGTTCTGTAGTCATTGTGGACAATTGTATTTGTGTATTTTTTGTGCATATTTATGAGACGACTGAATAGTGTCAAGTTCTATGTATGAATTGAACCATTTTCGCAAAACTGTTCAGTGCATTTGCCACCATAAACAACATTCAGTTGATTCTCCAGTCATAGTCAGTTCAAGCAACACAAAGATTTTATAGAATAATAAGATATAAAGTAACATACTGATTATCAGTTTAAAAATATTGTTTCTATCATCTGAAATTTACTTAATAAACATGGATGTATGATAGGTGATACGACGTTTAAATCATTGCCTTCTTTTATTTTATATTACTAAGACCTCATAAAACTCTCTTTAGGGAAAGAATAATTTCGGTAATTCTTTGAACTACGAGGGTAAGTCATTAAGTAAGTCACAAAAGATTAGAAAAAATTATTTATCATGATAATCACTCGGAAACAATTTTATTTTTCAACATAATCCCCACCAATGTTGATGCACTTATCCCATCGTTTTATCAGCGCCCCAATTCCAGCTGCATAAAATTCTTTGGGTTACTGTCTCATCCACAGTAGGACTTCGTGTTGAACGTCGTCAACGTCTGTGAAGTGTTTGCCTCCAATATGTTGTTTTAGTCGACCAAACAGGTGAAAATCGCATGGGGCTAAGTCTGGTTAGTCAGTGTTACAGCATCCACCTTACAGCCCAGACTTAGCCACAAGCGATTTTCATCTGATGACGATGAGATGACTTTCAACACGAAGTCCTACTGTGGATGAGACAGGAACCCAAATAATTTTATGCAGCTAGAATTGGGGCGCTGATAAAACGAAGGGATAAGTGCATCAACATTGGTGGAGATTCTGTTGAAAAATAAAATTGTTTCCAAGTGTTTATCATGGTAAATTATTTTTTCTTATATTTAGCGACTTACTTAAAGACTTACCCTCGCATAATTCTGTGTTATTTGTTGCAGAATGTACAAGACGTTCAGAGACGACAAATATGTTTTCATGCTGATGGAAGCTTGTCTCGGCGGCGAAGTGTGGAGCATACTAAGGGACAAGTAAGTTCATTTTTTCCATATAAGCAATGCCAGCTAACTTTTTGAATCAGTTTAGATATATCTGCACCGATGCTGAATTAAGATTTCACATGCAGAGATGTATTTAGATTTTATTATTAAAAGTTAATAGTTAAGAAATACACTAAAAATATTTGTGTTCTTTTTTTGAAGAAAAGCCAATCGAAATGTGTTGGAACTTGTCTGTAACGAAGAAGGTACAAGAATACATGTTCATCTCTAAAGGTGGATTTGTTCAAAACAACAAGGAAAACTAACATCTTTCGCGTTAATGTACAATAATGTTACTCAGAAAGAAAGGCTATTCTTTTTTTTAGCATTATTCATTATCAATGAAGTGTCCACAGAAACTAAATCTGCATAACTTGTAAATAACAGTGTAATTAGAATCTATATATAAGTAAATTTTATCTTACACCATACTGTACTATCACAGAGAAATTTATTCTTAACAAAAGACATATCACATTTCATTTTTTTAGCATTATTCATTATCAACGAACCAATGGCCACAGAAACTAAATCTGCATAACTTGTAAATAACAGTGTAATTAGAATCTATATATAAGTAAATTTTATCTTACACCATACTGTACTATTGCAGAAAAATTTATTCTTAACAAAAGACATATTACATTCAAAAATTAATAGCTTTGATCGCCAGTTATTTGATACTCTCCCATTATAAAGAAATTTATTTATAGCAAAACACACATCACATTTGTGATGTGATAATTATCTTTTCTAATAATTTTTTAACTGCAATGTAATGTTTGCCACAAAACATTTCCATTTGATCTCGCAAGACTGATTTCACTGAAAGCATTTCAATTTTCTTTTCATTTCTCAGGGGTAATTTCGACGACTGCACTACACGTTTCATTACAGCGTGTGTCCTCGAAGCTCTAGAATATCTGCACAAAAGAAACATCATCTACAGAGACCTAAAGCCCGAAAATCTCCTGCTGGATTCGCAAGGCTACGTCAAGTTGGTAAGCAATTTTTTTAAAGTTAGAAATGAAACTAGTTTAAACCAGCGGGACTGACCTCCCCAAAACTTTCACTCATACGAAAAACACGGGTAGGGGTGGGAAAATACACCGAGCGCCGAAAAAAGGTGCGGTATACCCTTGGGGAAAACACTCGCTCCGACGTTCGCAGCTTTTTTTTGCGTAGAATGGAGAAAAAAAAACGAATTGGTAATTTCAACGTCTTTTTTTCACCTATTTAACCGAAAATTGGAGACAAATTTACAGTTAGGCTTTCAAGGTTGCATACGAAATTTCATTTATCTAAGTAATTTTTTAATAAATTATGGCGTTCAAGAGTATGCGATTATGCAGACCGACAGACGGTCGACCCTTTGACGGATTTGGCCCAAACTTTTATACGGACCTACATTCATGATGATAAAACTGTGTGCCAAATTTTAATCCATCTGGCTATTCAGGTTTTTGAGTTATAGTGTTCACATAAACGCGGACAGACAGACTTCCCGTAGACGGATTTTGTCCACAATTTGACAGAAACCTACAAACGATGTGTAAATATCACATACCAAATTTCATCCCCGTAGCTTTAATAGTTTTCGATTCATCGTGTTCACAGACAGACAGACATAATTCTAAAATTGTGTTTTTCGGACTCAGGGATCTTGGCTCCTAATAGATACATCGAGAAAATTATCTCATTTTCGGGAATCTTCAATTTGTAGCCAAGTTTGTCGCAGAGGTTCAGGCCTGGCCACTAATGGCATTCCATACTTACCCTTGTAAAACTCTCTTTTCAACAATAAGACTAGCAAGGCAGGAAGGCGGCACTACATTTTTGTAACTATAGTGACCATGATATGTTTCCTCGGTATTCTGACGTAGTATCTAGAAGAGTGAAGCATCTCCTCAGCTGGCGTTCTTAAATAAACCGGGCATCATTTAATGCAAGAATGAATCTGTGCACCACAGGGCACGAACCGCGTATGGTCACTTTTCTCATATTTAGCTTATGATGTCACGAATGATAAGTCTGCGGAAATATGGGTGTTCCAGACGACTATACAACTGCTTGTCATTTGACAAGATCTTTTCATATCGTCAAGTCCAGGGAAGCAAAACTATCGACCTGGTGTGAAAATATTATAAATAATAAAAAAAACCTTTCCCAAGTAGAATGAACATTCTGAACGACAGAAGGAAGTGGCGAATCCAGGGGGTATCTGGTTGCAGCCCCTCCCCCCAGAACTAAGTCAGAATTCTTGATTTTATTTAAAACAACTACAGCTGTTTGTTCTTAATTTATCTTTAAAAAAAATACTAAAAATGTGACAATATTGCTTTCGGGCTTGACAGGTTCGAAAAGTTTCCTAATTTTGTAGTCATTCCACTTGTACTTGCAGCGTTAACGTAGTCAAAGACATTTTTGGGCTAGTTATTTTATTGTATTTTTTATTAAATTATCGAAAGTAATGTAGTGTTCTTTATGATTCTTATTGTCAGGTGAGTAAAGTCTGAAAAGGTAAAGTGTTTTGGTTTACGTAAGCTGTAATGTTGACATTCGTAACGGCGAGTAAAAAGTTTTATGACCTCAGCCCCTAGACCCAAATCCTGGATTCGCCACTGACAAAAGGCATGACTTTTTCATTGACTACACGACATTAGGCATCTCCGTTAGCTTTAATAGCATTCACTGTGGATAAATGCTATATTGCATGTATTTGTTTCCTTTTTATCAGATGAAAACGCCTTTCCGCTCGTTACAGTGACAGTCGGTCGAACATTCTTGTGTGACAAAATGCCGTCAGGTTTGAATAGGTAATAACTACGAGACTAATAATGCGAAAAGAATGGTTGACCCCACCACGGATAGTTCATATCTGTAAAAGTTTGGTCTCATAGTATTTGTTTCACCTGTGACGTCATCTTACCAGTGTAGGCGCATGCGCGTGGTTGTTATGAATTAGCTTTATGTAAGGTTATAAATAAGTGTAGCGTGGGAACGCGTTTAGCTGGGAGGTTGATTCTGGTGTCATTTTAAAGAGCTTGAGGAGTATTATTAGGACCCAAAGTGAGACAATAAAAATATTTATCAGAATATAAGTAAAAATCGGTATTAAATTGAAAATTGGAAACTCAGCGTGTTTTTTATTATAACATGCAGAGTTTTCTTTCGAATTGCACGAAACTTACAGAATACTTGACAATACGTAAAAGAAACATGGTATTAAAATTTGAATATTACGGGATATATGAGCATTTGTAGTAAATAATGTTTTTTTGCGCATATGTGAAATGTAGTTCTATATACTGTCAACAGGTGGCGCCATCAAAAGCTACTCTAAATACAATCTAATGGTCACAGAATAAATAAATCACAAGTTTATCGCATGTAGCAAGAGTCTGTGGTAGCTTGTGATTTATCCATTCTGTAAGCATCATACTACTCTGTGTAATTATTGTATTAAAGAGATTGATAATTAAATTACATATTAATACGAAACATTTGTTTCATGATTTTATCCCGACGTCTTCATGAAAAATCTACGACGCAGACCCGAACTGCGCCTTTCGTATGTTTTTTTCTTTTATTCTTCTCTACGACGAAAAGGTATGACTTTGAACTTCAAATCTTACCACGTTTGTTCCCTCGGGTGGATATTAATATTCCCCAGGGATTGATGTTCCCCAGGGGACCTCATGTACGTAAATGGATATCTTGCAAAACAGTTAAATAATAGTACTATACTGATTAAGTGTAAGAAGTTACGATTGACGCATTAAATTTGGCGTTTT
>BGPR01041413.1:0-13626 GCA_013235015.1 Araneus ventricosus | reverse complement strand
TTTGTTTTTGCGGGCCTCAGAAATCGCCGTAAAAATTTTGTAGATCGCCGACTGACTATCTCTAAACGGAAGGAACCCATGTTGGTTTGAATGCAGTTTTTTTGTACAAGTGAGGAAATTGGTAATACGATAAGCTAAAATACGTTCAAATATTTTGCAAAAGACAGAAGTAAGGGCTATTGGTCTATACGAAGTTACTTTTGTTTTATCTTTATTGGGTTTAGGAATTGGAGTAATAATAGCGTGTTTCCAGTTTTTTGGTAGAACAGAAAAATCCAGTTGTTGTTGAAACATAAAAAGAATTTTGTAAAGAGATGCATCGTCAAGGTTTTTGAACCAGATTGCCGGTATATTATCAGCTCCTGGTGTGGAATTTTTAGTTTTCTGGATTGCTCTTTTGAGCTCCCAAAATTCAATATTTCTGTTTAAGGATTCATTGCCACTGTCATAATCAATAGGAATAGGCTGAACTTCAGTAGTTTGAGTTGAAAAGTGAGTCGCAAATATATTACTTTGTGTCTTCGGCTGGGTTACGTACCGGCTATTATGAAAAATGATATCATGATTTTTAACATTTGGGTTCGTATGATTTGATAATTTATTTAAAATTTTGAAGAACATTCTGGGGTTTTGGGAAATTTTGCAAATGTTATCTCAGTAATTGTCTTTTGCTCTTTTAAAATGAAATTTGAATTTACTTCTATATTTTTTATAATCGATCCAATCTGAACTCGAGATATTTCTTCTGGCTTTTTTCCATGCATATTTTTTGAGACGGCTGAAGTTATGGCAAGCAGCGTTCCACCATGGTGGATACTCTCTATTTTCTAAGATTTTACACGTGGTATGATTTCTAATAGTCAGAGAAATTTGGCTTGTAATCGTATCTATGGTAGGCTGGTTTGTTGAGTGAAATATTTCTGTTGATTTTTTGATGATTGGATTCCATTTGATAGTTTTGATATATTTGTATGCATTCTGGAGTTTGGACCAAGAAGTGACAATAGGAATATGATCGCTTTCAAATGAGCAATCAAAAACATAACAATCGATCTCATTAAAAATGGAGGCAGAGCATAAAGTTAGATCGAGGATGGAATATGTACCAGCATTAATGATATGAGTTGGGGTAGAGGTATTAAGCATAATAAAGTCTGAATTGTTGAGCCAATCAACAAAAAATCTCTAGATGGACGAGATTGAGTACCCCCCCCCCCAAAAGAGGGTGGTGGAGGCTGAAATCTCCAGAAAAGCCAAAGGTCGGAGTGTGTAGGCTATTGAGAAATGTTTTAATGGGGTTGACATTAAATCCATGGGGTGCATACAGATTTACGATAGTGAAGCTATAGTTCTTAGAATGTACTTCAACAGCCAGGATTTCAAGATTTGGATCATTCTCTTCGCTATAAACCACTCTTCCAGATAAATTTTTCGGGATGGCGATTAGTAACCCGCCGCCAAGTCTATTGCTTCGATGTGTACGGAAGAAGAATTTGTTTGGATTCGAAAAACTGTCGTTTGTTTTAAGAAATGTTTCCTGGAAAATCCAGAAGCTAGAAGTGGAAAAGGGGGGGGTTGGTGAAGCCAGATTTGTTTGTTTTTAAGACTACGGCAATTCCATTGAACGAATGACATGAAATTTGAATTAGAAAAGAGAAAGGAGAACTGTTTCCTCACACAGAAACGATGATAAAAAATTTATGAGAGCAAACAATTGAAAAAAGATCAAGCGAAAAAGAATTGCAAAAATGATGGTGAACAAGTAAAAGTGACAAAAAAAAGAAAAAAACAGCCAGAATTGTGGACTGAAACAAGACAAAAAAAACCACCAACAAAAACCATTAGCCCAGAGGCATGTCTTCTGTAACATTTGAACCCCCGGCATCCCATGAAGTGATGGATCCAGACATTTGGCGCAAATTGCTAAAAAGCTTCTTCTTACGAATTGGAGATGAGCTTGGGTCAACAAACTGAGCGATTATTTTACACAGATTTTGGCAGATACAGTCCATAGATTTTTGAAGCATATCCGCAAAGATTGCCATCTGCTTTTCAAACCTGTCATTTATTGCCTGGAGGAGATTCTCAAATTTGGCGTTTATGGTGTCTTCTAGATTTGTAACAGCTGGCATCGTTTTCACAGTTTCGGAGTATTTAGCAGTATTTTGTTGAAGGATACGCCTAGCTTCACCGGTTGTTATGTGGTTGCGACATTTCAATTCTAATATTTTTTGCTCCTTTATGTAAAATGGACAGGATCGGGATTTGGCATTGTGTGAACCATTGCAGTTAACACATTTCTCAGGTTGCTGGCATGGGCCGATGTGAACTACCCCACAAAGATAGCATGCGTTTGCCTTGTCGCATATGCGCGATGGATGAGTGAAAGAAAAACATTTGTTGCATTGCCAGGGCCGGTCTATAAATTGTTGCAAGCGTTGATGAACAAACCAAATTTTTATTGCCTCTGGAAGTGTTGTACCAAGAATGGTTATCAGAACTGGTGATACTTCTTTGGTTGAATTCTGTTTTAAGAAACGTCGCATTTCAACTACAATGCAGTCATTTTTATCCTGGATTTCAATGGCTAATTCTTCAAGGGGTGTAGATGTAGGTATGTCAAAAATCAAAAAACGAGAGCATACATTTTCCCAGATAATGTCAGTAACAACATTTGTACCCATGAATTTTTCGATGGAGAGCAATTGCACAGCGCATATAGGGTCTTTTGTTGTGAATTGAATTTTTCCCTGTCGGGTATACTTCATGTTTGCGATTTGTTCATGGTGACTGACCGATTTTTTAACAAAGTCCTGGACCAAAAATGGGTTTGTTTGAGGCATTTTTTTGGACTTCTCTGCATTTGCAATGATGACATTGATTTCCTCATAGTTTTGACTTCCCAGACGCATAACAAGTTCGTTAATGGTCTTGGCGCTTTTGAAAAACATATTGCTTGAGGTAGAAGCCATACTGGTTGGTTGAGAAGAGTTCAAAGTTGAGGCATTGTCCGGGTTCAAAATTTTAAAGTTCGAATACGTTTTAATTTAAGTCGAATATAACACGGGAAACAGATAAACTTACCTGTTTATCCAAAAAGAAAGGAAAAGCAAAGGCGAAAAGAAAAAAACCACCTGAGGTGAGGGCACAAAGATTGGGAGACAGAGAGCGCGAGAATCACGCCACGTCCACCGACCTAACCAATGTAGTATCACTTTTATGACAATAGTTTGTTGATCATGAACTGGCTTTCTCGTTGATAAGTAACAAGCAGCTTGCAGATACTCTTTAACTGAATGTACTCGAATCATTAGGCAACCTTCAATCATCAAAGGAAATTTTTCCAAAAAAAAAAAAAAGAATAATGTACCACTTTAAAAAATGTAATTTTACATAAATTTTTAAATATGAGTATCTGTTGATCTAAAAGATATTCTCGATTTTAAGAGTGATTCGATCTTGGTATCAAGCCAAATATCAGAAGAGTTCTATTGTTTAACTATTTGCATTTCACACATGCAGAATGAGGAGGAAACTGCTACCAAGTTTGATTAAAAACATCACAGCGCCTCTCGGCGAGAGGTCCACACGCATGGTTTTTTGCCATCCACACCACGGCCTGCCACACGTGAGGTTTTTGCAAAGCGATCTCAATCATTTGTTTGTGTTTTCTTGTGCAGCATGAATACATTAAAACGAATTAGATATCAATAACCATTTTAAATTTTTACATAAGTATAATTTCATGAAAATAAATTTTTGAAATGTTTATTATTTTAAAAATATGAATTTAAACTAGATTTTTATATTTTCAGTTCCTTAAGTTTTTTAATTTTAGAACTGAAATCAAAGAAAAATATTCTCTGTGGTATTAAAAACCTTTCTAAGTTTTGGTATATGAAAAATATGTTTCAGGTTCTGGACATTGAAATACCACTTTCTATTTACAAAATTTGTAAAAATGGGTCCTAAAAATTTTTTCAGGAAAATGAAGAGTTGGTTTTTATTTATTAATCATCTATAAAACTTTTTAGTTATCTTTTGTATAATTTAATGTAAATTTTTTTAAAAGCCGTTCAAAATGGCAAAAAATATTTATTTTATTGCAATATAAAACACATCGTTGATTTTGTAGGCTAAATAGTATTTTGGTGCATTGAATGTAGTAACGAATGATGATGAAATTATAACAAACTAGTTTTATTCATATTCAACATAACGAATACTGAATTAGAAAATACATCAAGACGATAATTACTAGAATCATTCTTGAATACGAATGTTCTTTTTTGCATTCGTCAGATGTGGAATTCTGGGGTGTCAGAATAAATGTCGGAAGACATTCCTACTATCCAATGAAACGTAATCAGATTGTTCTTGCCGCTAATAAGATGCAAGGAACTAGAACAGCTGATATTCTGATTACACCACAGTATATATTTTAATTTTATGACATAATTACCAATGTCATCTTTATAACGAATTTCTTATCTTATAATATGCATGACTTGATTACATGTCTTAATTATAATACTACAAGGATAAGTTAATGTTTCGTCTTATAAAGAAGGGAAAAACTATTTATAAAGTCCTGTTCAGAAGAAGTATTAAAAAGTGTGAGACTTCTGCGCTTGGAACAAGAGCGATTACATAACATTAAAAAATAATTTAAGAATTTTCTGAAGGAAATTTTTTAAAGGATTTTAGCTTTTATTTTATACATAAATAGCCTATAAACTATTTTAATTGTTTTATTTTGACGCACCATCTGTGAAAATTTATTATTTTACATCACATTCGACAAACATGGAGTATTTCAAAAACTGAGATGTAATTGCTTATTGTTCAGAATTATTGTACCATCTCAAATTTTCTCATTTCATTCGAGGCGTATATTAGTTACTAATGAAAATTGTCAGAGATTTTGAATTTATGTGTTAGGATTTCATGATTTGCGCGTTTTTCTTAAAATTAAATCATTGTTGTAGCGGTTACAATCAACTGCCTTCTCCTTTCTATGGTAGGTGGCGCTACTGGAGCCATCTTTTTCCCATGATGCCTCTCTGTCATTCTTGTCTGTGTGCTTGTATCGTGATGTTGTACTCTGTCTTGTCTTGTGTCTTGTAACTTTAATGTTCTGTGCTGTGGAACGTAGCCTAATAAAAAATGGTTCCTAATATTGAATGGATTCTTCAGCAGCACAACACACAAACTTGAGTCTCGTCCCTCTATATTGTTCTATTCTAACTGACCTCTGAGACTGCTTAAAATTCAGCGATATTTCAAGTATATTAGTAGGACTGCTCTCATGGGGTTTTCCCCCACAGAGAATGTGCAATGGAGAAGTGTGTGCTTTTTTAAAAATTTCTCTCGAAAATGGAGGATGATGGGTGATAGGCGACCACTGATGGCATATCTAGAGGTCATAAGCTTTCGCATGAAATAAAAATTGTTGAAATCGGTAAAATGGTTGTGGCTGTGTGTGCGATTGGTTCTCTGGTTTTGCCAGTTATTTTAAATATATAGATGGAAAAATTATTTTAAACTTTACTTGAAACGATACTAAAAAATAATCAGGCTCCGCATCTTTCTTGTATTGTAAAATAATCTGAAAAAGTTTCCGAATTATCCGAATTTGGTATCAATCTCCTGTTTGAAAGTATTTTGTAAAACAATTATTCCGAAATCTTGTCATTTGAACAATCGTGGGAACAAAAAGGAGCAAGCCACCCAGCAATCTTTTGCTTCATTGTATATTGAAACAAAAAGTACCGTTTTACAGGAGAGAACGTAAACTAAAAGATTCTATCGTTAAAATTTTCATAAGGGGTCATCTATATATTTAAAATTGCACTAATTTCAAATAGCAACACCCTATTTTGATGTCATAAATAAATTTCTCATGAAAAATTAGCTCCAGAAATAAATTTTGGTTAATGTGCCATGAATAGATCGAAAGATATTTCGAGATAAAAGCGCTAACTCCAAATTTTACCGCTAGATGACGCAGTAAGTTGGCTCATTGCTCAGCGCATAGCTATTTTACTGTAACTAGAAATAACTTTTATGACAATAGTTTGTTACTTATGAATTAGCTTATTAGTTGGGAAGTACCTAGAAGCCTTCGGATTCTTTTTAACGGACTGTACTAGAACTATCTGATAACATTCAATCACCAAATGAAATTTTTCAAAAAAACGTAATATACAACTATAAATAATAATATTTGATGTTTCGTAAGCCAGTTCGGTGGAAATTTCAAGAGAGATTCGATCATTGTATCGAGTCAGAAATCTGGAAAGAGAAAACTGGAATTGCTTAAAAGCATGCCTGGTATTTCACTCACTAAGGATGAGAAGAAAATTGCTCCCAAGTTTGGTTAACCGTTTGTGGCTCAGTTTTCCACTGCATCGAGCCCATTGCCGGAATGCTGTTCCGGCACTGTTTATTTTGCGACTACACCACTGTACAACAAGCAGAAATCCCATTACTAGGCGATAAAAAAATTCTAGATGTGCTGTCGAAGTCCGACATCAAGTACGCTAGTCAGTTAATGTGTGGTGCAGAATTTTGAATAACAGGCTGATAGGCTCAATATTTTATTTAACAATTGCAATCCAGATGTAAAGTCGCGGAAAAGAAAAAGGATCTACTCAGAATTATTCTGCAATCATTCATTGGGTATTAAAATAAAGGTACCGACCTTCAGGAAATAACGTATACTAAAAGATTCTATGGTTAAAAATTTCATAAGGGGTCATTTAAATATTTAAAATTGCACAAACTTTCAATAGCAACACCCATATTTTTAATGTCATAAATAAATTTCTCATGAAGAAATACCCCAAGAAATAAATTTTGGTTAATATGCCATGCATATATCGGAAGATATTCGACATTTTGTGTTCTAAATAGAAAAGGGGTCGTCTCCACATTTAGATAGAGAAGTTCTCTGCTTGTGTTTAAATGTCGGTAGTAGTATTTTAAATTATTTCACACTTTAAATGTTATTTTCAAAGTAATGATGTACATTTTACAATTGGTAAAACTTGATGCGTAAAAAAATAAATAGTGTAATATTACACCACTTTAATTTATAAATTTTAATTTATATATATAAATAGTTAAATGTTTATATATTTAAATTTTAGAAAAGAAAGTGGTGTAATGATTATATTTACTAATGAAAACGTTTTCGAAATATATGATGTCCCCTTAAGCGCATCGTTTTACAGCGAAAATTGAAAATTTAATGTAACTTCAAAACTTCTCGTACGAATATGCTGAAATTTTGCATAGGCTTATCAAATGGCCATCGGTTTCGATTACTGTTAAAATTTATAAGTGTTGCTATTCAAAAAATTTCTAACATCAATTTTGACAAAATATTTCATGTACTCGAAATTATTTTAAAATAAAAAGTCAAAGTCTAAAATGTGCAGAATAATTCATACTACATAGAAAACATTCTAGGTTAATAGTTATTTTATTTCTCAAGATAAAAATAAAAATTTACTTTAACATTAGAAACTCAAAATTCCATTTGGTTAAAATTCCGAATCCAAAAATTCTGGGATGATGAAACTTTGTATTCTAGCATAAATTTTTATGTAGTTTCGAAATGCTTTAAGAAAATTGTGCGTTTCCATTGGAAATTTTAAAGTTAATGCTTTTATAAATATGTATATGACATATTTATAATAGAGAATGGAATGGATGGAAATGGAAATTTTAAACATGAAACCTTTTATTAGACCTTATTTCCTGAAAATTGGTACCTTTTGTTTTAATACGCGATGAACGATGGCAAAATAATGCGTATTTTTTTCCGCGACTGTACTTTCTGGGCAGTGAAAGGGTAATAAGCTTATGGCAGGTAAGAGCTCCGTGTTCGTGATCCCACAGCTTCGGAAATCGTCACCATACAAATGCTGGATTTGTGCGTCTATTCTTAACTCTGATGCGTATAAGGTGTCTTACATAAGCAAAGATGCTCTATATCTTGGAATTTCTTTTTTCTCACCGTATCTCATACCGTTTTCACGTAAAGAAAGCGTCCTTCGAATTTTGTCGCTAGACAGCGCTGTGAATGATCTCATTGCGTAACGCAAAGCTACATTACTATACCTAGACACCACATTTATGACTATAACTTTCGCCGTTCTGAAGTTAAGGGAGGAGTTCAAGACATATACGGACAGTCTTTTTTATGGCAAAAATTATAGTCTGTATTATTGTATTTTTAATTTTTTTTTTATCTGTCCGTTATGATAATAGCACTGTGGATGTGAGCGGGCCTTCATTGTCTCCTGGCGAAAAATACTTTGAGACACAGTCCGCCATTGGATGTAAATGAAACGATTTTTATAATTTTATAACTATTACTTTATTTAAAGAGAGGTTGCATGAATAATGTTTTTTAAGTTTATGTATAGTTAAACGACAATAAATATACTTACCAAAATAACAGAATTTAATGCAAGTTTTTTAAATTAATATTTCTTATATATAGTTAAATTTTTAATTGAAAATAATTCCTGCGTTACTCATTTTCTTTAAGATATCCTTTTTATTAGTGGTTGAAATATTATTAAAGTAAGATTAAATGTTTTTATATTTTTAAAGGAAAACATATTATTTAAGCCCTTTGGCAGCTGAATGGAGAAACTCAATATTGAAACTATAACTGTTAAACTGAATTAGAGTTTAACTATGAGAAAGCATAATTTTAAAAGATAATTTTTGATTTTTATAATCAAGAACAAAGGTCTATAATTTTTTTATTTGCTTAGAATGTATATAAGCAAATTTTAAAACATATTTTCTAAATTACGACTGGTGTATTCCAACATCAGTCGTATAGATCGAATTTTTTCTAATATGTCAAAATTTCAAAATGGCGGAAGGGAACTGGAATTGAAGTTTATTCAGATTCTCGTCCGTAAGTGACTATATAAATTTACGGAATTTGCATACATGATATTTATACTAACACAAATGAAAAAAAAGAATTCATACTTAAATCAATTTTTAAATTCTTCAAAAAAGTACATATCTTGTCCTGATACTTCAACCCTTATATCAAAACTCAAAAAAATATTATTTTCTGACAAATTCTGTTTTATTACAGCACATTTCTGAACGAAACTATTATAAATGGAAAGTAAACGTAGATTATTTGAACAGCCCCTTGACATCAGACCCAATTATAAATGAACAAGACAATGTCTAAAAGTTGCGAAATGCTTTGCAACTTTGTTCTGTTAAACAGGTATTGCGAGAATTAATGTTTTCAGTGTGTTTCTCTTTATAGCAGAGCAAAGGAATGGAGATTGTTGGCTGTCCCAATCAATAGTTTCAGCGATAGTGAATAAAATTGTCAACATACTACCTCGACTATACCTTTATTTCCAGAATAAAAAGTAGAGTATTTTGCAATATATTTTAATAATGTCTTCTTACACAGAAATTAATTTAAATTATTAATTATAAGCATTGCATTTAATATTAATGCCATAAAAATTGATACAGTGGAATTTTTTTTTAAAAAAAAAGTGCGAGGGGAAGAAAAAAAAATTTATCACCCTTCTCAACTCATTGAACTAATTGAAATTCTTCTAACATCACTCAAAGCCAGATTTAAGCATTCTTGGGTAACTACTGTTCGAATGCGATTTTCGAAATAAGTTGAGTAATTTTAAATATTGAAATATTTCATACAAGAAAACATAAATTGATAAAGCAACTGATAATTAAAGCAGTAAACCTTTAAATTTGCAAAGTAGAATACAAACTAAAAACGAAAATTGCCAGACACATATAATGCATAGATTGTTCAATGGACTGAAAGCGTTGTTAAAGAGGACAATAGATCCAATGCTTATTAAGTACATTCATATGCTAACGCTAGATATAAAAAAATATTTGAAAATAAGAAGTTTTGATTGTGCCCTTAAAAATATAACTTAACCCCTTAACCTACAACAATGGAAACCAATATCATACAAAGAAAGTCAGAAAACAAAGATAAACTCTGAGGTAATCGAAAAAAACAAACAAGGAATCCATTCTAGTCCATTTTTTCAAGGGCTAAGGACTTTATTGGAAATGGATTCAAAATAACCTTCAACAACGTGTCTAACACGTGCATCGAATTACGGAATTTTTGCTATTTAAATCCGTAATTAAGTCAACGTAACAATCACCTGGACGCGCTTAAATGTCTCAAGTATCATCTACTATCTAAAATAGATTAAAATAATAAAAAAATATTCCAAATGGGTGGTGTCATCTAATTAGGAGGTTAAATAAAATCGTAGGGAAAGGGGTTAAAAGTATTCAACAGCTTTCTTAAAATAAAACAAATAGAAAATTCGCAAAGAACGAGGAATTTTTTTTAAAAAAAGTCGAATTCTTAAAGAAATAAGACTAGATTGCTATTCATTGCATGCGGTAGCTCATAAATATAATAACGACTTCTAGCTCTTCCGAAATCTATAAATTGCATAACGTTACAAAACCGTAATCCTGTAATCCCTCTAGATCAGCAAATGTGGGACGACATCGAATTTCCTACTTTTTCCTTAATTCGTAGAATCGAGGGGCGAAAAGGGTGTATAATTTATATAGCATGTCACAAATCCGATTGAATATAAGGCATTGAAAGCTGTTCTTGAATTCGTTCTTGCTTTAGATTTTAGTTGCGTCTAGGCGTCGTCATGTCTATGTGGAAAGTGAGCTCTTTGCTATTAGTTTTCTCTGTGTTTCTTGAATGCAGATGCCAGCAGTATGATTTTGGAGCTGAAATAGCAAGGCAGTGCCGTAAGTTAAACACAGATGCTTTTCTTTTAGTGACTGTCTTTTACATTGCAATAATCAAATGCCTAAGTATGGTAGATATTTAAATCTAACTATTACAGATTTATGAACTCTATGTCTAAATAAGTAAGGAGTAGAGGACGTTTTGGTTATTTTCGTAAAAACGAAAATTAGCCGTTACTAACCTTTTTTAAAAACCCTTAAAAATAACGGCTTGATTCTGGTGGTCGGTCTTTCGGTTTTAAAATGAAACGGAAAAAAAAAGCTAATATAGTAGAATCCCAGTAAACCGGAATAGATGGGATCGGACTCTGTCCGGATCACCGAAAGTCCGGATTTAACTGTATTTGATTTAAAATACCCGTTTACAAGTTCCACAAGTACAAATACAAGTTTTAGATGGGTAAAACTAGAAAAATCGATGTTTTTTTCATAAATACATACAACTTTTCCTACAGCTTAATTTTAGTTTTAATACTACTGCATAAGTAGACCCAAGTTTTTAACCTACAAACTGATTTGGGATTAACAGAACAAAATATCCCGTCCGGACTAACTGGATGTCCGGACAAGCTTTGTTCGGATTAGCAGGACTCTACTGTACTTGAAAAAGAATCGTCTCTCAGTTCTTTGAAATGTATCCGCAGTACTGTTCGTTTCCACAAGTCGTTTCATTATTCTGTTTTCATAAGTTCTAATTTTTTTTTTTCAGAGTGACATAAATATATATAAACGGAAAACGTTTTTCATCAGTTTCTTTTTTTAGCTTATTCTGTACGCAGTTGATCATCTCATTGGAAACTTTAAAGAAAATCACCGATTAATATAAATAGCTGATATAAATTAGCAAAAAATTTCGCACTAGAAATAAAAAGTGTTAAAATCTAGTTTATCAGAATTAAATGGCCTAGACACACATCGTTTCTTCTTGAAACAGAAAACTGATTGAAACTCTGTAACCGAATTTTTTTTCTTTTTTTCTCCTTCTGGGAATCGACTATTCCTTATTGCTGAGTTTTTTATCCACATCTAGCAAAGACATAAAAATTAAGTTAACTACACAAGCATTTTTTTCGTAAAAAATTTGTTGAAAGACAGAGGTCGATGAAATGTAATTTTATCTTAAAAAGATTTGGGCATCTTATCTATTGTTTGTTAATTAGTTGCAAGGAGAAACGAATGTCTTGATAAATAAGCATTTCCAACTATTTAAAAGGAAAGAACTCATTTTTTTTAAAGAATAAAATCGTATGAAAAAATTTCACTCTAAATCTTTTAATATTCTTTGTGATTTACCTTTTCATAAAACATCAATGCCCCTATAATCGAAAATTACTTAATATAACGAGTTTAACTATGCCAAAACAGCCCTTTAATTAAAAAAAAATCTGTTTACTGTTTCTTTAGAACGCACTCTTCAGCTGACGAGAGTATTTATTCTCGTTAATAGATGCTACAATCATTTAAAATTTCTCTAAAAGCAAGCATACCAAACCACTTTTTTCAGGAATTTTAGTGTGTAAAATTATTTAATGTTCTACGAAAATGTTAGCGATTATTTTCTTTGTCAGAAATTTCAAGAAATGAAATGGTCATACAGTGAAACCTCTCTGAGCGGCCACCCTTCCGTTCCGAGAAAAATTGGCCGCTCAGAGGGGGTGGCCGCTCTGAAGGGTTTCGTTACAATTACAAGATAATTGCTATAATACATAATATAAACAAGTCTGACACATATTTCTTATTTAAAATGAAGTTTGAGACTTATCTAAAGAGAAAATAGTACTTTATTTAATAATTTTTTACATTTTTTGTGAAAAGGATACAATTTGTGACTGTTTTAAGTTTTTACCCTTCTCGGAAAATTCTCTATAATACTCTCTTTCTAAAATACTCTCTTTCCCTATTACCCTTCTCCATTTTTTCAAGTTCGTTTTTCAGTTTAAAAAGTAAATCTCTAGCCGATGCGTTCGTTAAATGGGATGGGCGAACCCACCCGGCGGCAGTTCAGAGGGGTTGGGTGGCCGTTGCTAGGGGTTATTTTAACATTAGGTCTATGGGCCGAAAAATCCGTGCCAAGAAAAATTGGCCGTTAAGAGGGGTGGCCGTTCGAAGAGGTTTCACTGTACTTTGAAATATTAACATTTATTAATTAACATTTCACTGTTTCATTCATTTGAAAGATGAAATACGCAATATCAGTGATTTGAATTAATATATTCTAATTTATTTTTAATATGCCAATATACTCTTTCCTTTTCTTACTCTAGTTATTTGAATTTTTCAGTTGTTCCAGATCCCGTAGGGCTTCTTGATTGCGTAGAAAACAAAGTCACACTTCCAGTAAGTTAAAAAATTATATTATTTGTTATTTTATTTCACGGATTTGGGGGATATATTAAAGCAGGATATATAGTAATGTAGCTAAAGCTGAAGGGTAATTGATGCAGTTACCCTAAGCACCAATGCATTGAAAAGGTAAAGAAATAACATTTTCAATATTCTTGAAGTAAAAATTCGGGGAAGGGAGGGCGAGGTTTTTCCCGAAACATCTGACTATGCCACAGAGGCAAACATTAATGTTCGAACAATCAACCTTCTTAGAATGCAGCATTCTCATGACACGGTGCAAAAATGGTAATAGCCTCCGGCAACCCAGCATTTTGAGAACATGGTAAAATTCACAGAGCGTGATTCAACTAACTTTGAAGTCTGCATCAAGGTTACTTGAATATTATGGGCGATTTTTCGCACAATCGCTAGTGGCTCGTGCCTCGAGACCCTGGGACGGGGGGCTCAAAATCTATTGAG
>BGPR01041412.1:0-13626 GCA_013235015.1 Araneus ventricosus | reverse complement strand
GATTTTATATTTTAGTGATAATTCCCTTAGATCTGATATTTTTCTCTTGCTTTAGATAAATAAATACTGCATCATTCATTTGGTTTTTCTTGGATTTTCAAATTTATCTTTTCAATATAAGATCTTTTTCATGCTTCGACAGAAAAAGCATTTGTTTATGCGGTCTAAGTATAAAATATTTAAATAAATCACATACTCAATGCTTTGCCAGGTTATTCCGTAAAATATCTGAATTTTATGTATTTCCGGAAATATATACATGGCGCTGGTTCTATTCTTCATAATCGTATAAAAATACGTTTGGAGAAAAGTATCTTTCTCTATTAGGCACAACTTCTAGGCTTAAGGCTTAACGTTTTTCTCCATTAGGTTTAATGTTAAATGTAAAAACATAGCTAGAAAATAAATACACAGTTTTAAACTTTGAAAAAATAAATAACTAAATAGAATTTAAAATATTTTAAACAATTTTTGGAAACTATTTAATAAATTTATTTATTTTTTTTTTTTTTATTTTGGTTTAGATTAAAATTTTGAATCTTTTTCAAAAATCAGCCTTTAGATTACGGGGAACAAAAGAGAAAAGAGAACTTTTTCGATTTTTACAAAGAAATAAATTAGAATCACCTCTTCTAAAGTACCTTGAAAATAAGGTATGCGGTTTCGATGAACATTCAATGAATAACTTTTTTTGATTTCCTCCTTAACAGTCAATCTACGGATCATAATTGGAGTGATTGGATAGGACAGGGGAGTGAAACTATCATCCAGTTTATTAGACTAAATATAGATTAGTGCGACAAGGCGAAGGAGACTTTAATTGCTTACTGGTGCAACAATTAAACTACCCTGTGATAAAATGTAATAATTATTCTGGGACAGCATCTGCACTACCCGCAAGGAAAAGGTTATAATAAGTTTACTTGTATATTTTGTCACACAATGTTTGGGCTAATTGCATCTAAGAAGAAGTGGGGAGAGAAAGAAGATTTTGCACAATATTATTCTACCTAAAGTAACTATACAATCTTGCATATGTATTGTTCCGAATCTGTAAAGTTGTTTTCCCTTACATACTAATCTTATGATAAGAAAGAGAGTTTTACAGAGGATTTACTGGGAGTCATGCCATGAAATTCGATCTTGGCAACCATTTTGACGACAAATTTGGCGACTTTGGTGACGAAACGATATCTAGAAAAGTCATGACTTGTGGTCCTATCTCTACTAGGAGCGGAAATATCAAGAACCTTCGAGAGAAATCTATGTGTCGTCACATCCTGTCGGAAAAAGTCTAAATACCAAGCTACATTAAACGATCTGTCAGTTGGAGTTTGGTCAGCAGTACAAGCTGGCGAACTGATAGACATTGAGTGCTATTGAAACTGTGACTGATATTTATTAGTGATCTGCTGCCTGTTCGAGTTATTACTAATGTAATAGCCCAAATCCTCTGGTAACGCTCTGACGTCACCAACAATAAAACTCGCATCATAGCACTGCGAGACGTTAAACAGCATTATTTCATTGTTAGAGAACCTAAATTTCAGTAATTTTAAATTTAAAAGAGTAATTGTCGTTCTAATTTCAAATTTAATAGCTCTAAAATAGTGAAATAAAATTTGCTATCCATTGATATAAATTTATCTCGCTCTGATCAATAGTTCCCGAGAAATTTCAAACTAGGTATATTAATCCTATATTTCAAATTAATTTCCGTTTTTTAATAGAAAGTAGTAAATTACGTCAGTGGTGTGTCATGGGCGTGATATAGTTTGGACGCCAAATTGTATCTGAATGCAATCGTGGCGATGTTGTTTTCTTGCCAAGAATTAAATTAGCCACCAGTGACGTGAATCTACCATTCGTTCTCAACCTCCGCCAGTTCCCGTTAATTCCAGCTTACACGATGACTATCAACAAATCGCAGGGGCAAACTTTCGATCATGTTGGAATTTACCTTGATGAGCCTGTCTTTTCACATGGACAGCTCTATGTTGTACTTTCAAGGTCTAGGATTCCCAATCACGTTAAAATTTACACAAAGACATCTGAAGTACAATGAAAATTATTAACAACGAAAAATACTTCACATGGAATGTTGTTTACCAAGAGGTTTTTTGAATAAAGAAATGTTTAAATAATATGTAAATAAAAAAAATATTTCTTGTCATAAAACATGTTTATTTTATTTGTTTTCAATAAATGTTAAACATTTCTCTCGCATATATATCGATTTAAACACGTCAAATTTGACGGGAAATCTCTCGAATGAAGAGGCAATTTATGACGGGAGATTTTCTAGTTAGTTTATAAAAGTGCTTCTTGGTTTTGTTACCCGTACTACGTTTTGTTTTTCCGGAATATTCACAAAATAAAGAGTCATTTATTTTTTTTATTATCCTTGTTGGACTGCTTTCACGTACACGAACCCGGCGACTTTTGCAATAATATATGCATCTGTTATATGTGTTTCTTTTTGATGGTTTGTTCCGCTACTTTTAAAAAAGGATAAGGGTTTCATATATGTCGGTATGAAAGCAACAATTGTAGTTAATATTTGCAGAAAAATTTTAACATATTAGAATTTTGTAAAAGGTTTGATCTATGAAGAGGAACTGATGTTTAGTCGTAAATACATATCGTAACTACTATATAAATAATACTTAAGCCTTGAGGTGTTTTGCACGGAGAGAGGTCTACATTCGCATTTCGTGCATGTAGGAAACCCTTCACATTTTTAATTCGATTGCTAAAATGCAGCCATTGCTACCACTTTTCTAAGCGGATTCAGGTCAATTGAATATTAATGATAAAGTCTTTAACAATATAAAACACATAATCTAATCTGGCTTTGTTTTTCTTTTATTTATACATGAAGTCACTGATTTGGAATTTTACGAAAAGAATGGAGAGGTAACTGATGGACTATTCAAAGATTGTTGCTTTATAATCAGTACAACTAGGTTAATTGCTTTTTTTTACATATAAGTCCATCATTTATTTCTATAGAGTGACTGAATTTGTCGAAACTACATTGTTGGTTATTTTTTTAACAATTTATTCTTGAAATCTGATTTTCATTTAGAGAAACCACATAGATTTTTTTTAGAAATTAAACAGAATATATAAGAACTTTCTAAAGAGTCTGATAAAAAATGAAAGAAATTCATTACAAATTTTGTAATACTATCTAAATTTGTTGATATTACACAAGGTGGAATGAGTTTTTTTGTTTGTCTTTTAAGACAGAGCCACATGGAAATGCAAGGGAACTGACATAAACCATAAAAAATACAAATACATATTTCATAAGCAAGGTTTTTCAAATCTACTCTGCTTATTCTTTATCCGAACACGTTCGGAGCAATTTTTAAAAAATTGTTATATAGAAACACCATAATATGTTTTTTAGATTTGAACTTTATAAAGATTAATAATAGAGTATTATTTTTGAGTATAAATTATTATGAATTTTTAAAAAACCTAAATTTGTGCTGTTTTTCAGAGGAAATTTTCAAAAACTCCAAACATTTTAGAAGTCAAACTTTTGTAATAATTCAAATAAAACTAATACTAAAATAAACTAAATACTATGGACTAGTGCTTGTACTAGAATCTTAAAATTCTTTCGATAAATAAAAATTTTAGAGCTAATCTAACAATCATTATAAGATTTCAGCAAATTCTTTATGTCATAAATAGAAGGCCATAATTAAAAAAATATTGTTACAATATACATTATTCTAGTACATTCACTAGAGAAATATTTGAAGAAAGGGTTCACAAAATTTCAGAACAATCGAATGATAATATCTTGAGTTATCATGTTTGAAGTGTGAACATTATGCATGAAATCTAGTTTCGAGAAAAATCAAATTTTAGTTTTGCCACACGTTTAAATTAAGTATCTAAGCTTTAAAAACATTCCTAAAAATATACTAACATCATATTGACTTGAAAAAATGCAGTTTAAAAGAATTTTTGACAGATTTCTGTCCCTTTAAATGACAACTTCCGGTTTTCGGTTTGTTACAAAACAATTAATATCTCATCTTCTAATTAACGTACCGACAAAAGTAAATATGTTTTCGAAAGGTAAATGAATTAACTATCCAAAACATCAAAAATAAAAAAAATGGGAATTTTGGCCGAAAATCGACTTTTGAACGTGTTCGAATACCTTAAGAAAACATGCAAAAATCATACGTTCATCGATGCTGTTTACATCGTGTTTTATAAATAACTTTATTTGCATATTAAATAATAAAAAATAATTTATCATAATACCCACATTCAGATGTTAAGTTAAAATATGATAAATTTCATGGTAATACCGACAGCAAAGTGTAGTCCATAGCACTAGTGCGCAAACTAATGTTAAGTTAAATTAAAACAAATGTTAAGTTAAAATATGATAAATTTCGTGGTAATACCGACAGCAAAGTGTAGTCTATAGCACTAGTGCTCAAACTATTTTCATTTCCTACCCCCTCACTTTGTGTAAAATTTTCTTCGACCCCTCTGGAATTATAATATAAGCCTTTTGAAGAAAAGGCTTATATTTTTTATTACAAAATAAACTTCTTTGAATTTAATGACCACAAAAATTTTCCACGACCCCCAGAGGGGTCGAGGCCCACGGCTTGCGCCCCACTGGTCTATAGTAAAAATTCCCTTCTAGATTTTCGAAACACTTAACAGAATAGAGCCCTGCACCGTTGCAACAAAATGCTACCATTTCCTAAAATACTTTAGCATACAAACACAGTCATTTCCTGAAGTACCCTGCGGAGTTTTGAACAAACAGAATTCCAAAATCTAGTCTGGAATAAAGAATGCGCCCTGTATCCTGTTCCACATCCTTTAAGCAAAAAAAAATTTAAATGGGTACTGCATGCAAGATACTTTGATTCTTTATCTTGTCGTAACATGAATGATTGCAGTTAAGATACTTTAAATATTTATTCTACTCTTACATCAATGATATCAAGCCAAATATTTGCTGCATTCTTTACGAGTATGGATATTCCAAATATGGTCGAATAATTCGTCTCGTAGAAATCAGAGAGGATATTTGTTTTAAAAATGTTCTTTTTTTCAAATTTTGTCTGATACATTTAGTTTGTAACAAAATGCTAGAAGTTAGTGACAGTAGTAATTAATTATAATAAGAACTGTTTCACTTCCCCTTCTTAGACATGTAAGTTGTTTACTAATAGTCAGTCATATTTAGTAAAATATTCTTCACACACTAGCATTTTAAACAAAAAAAGTTCCACTCTTCTGCGACTAAAATTGACCTAGTTATGGAGCTTTGAATTTCGTAATTTTAAACCAATCAGCGGCCTCCTCGAATAAGTGTTGCGCATTGATTGGTGGATCGTCTTTGAGACGGCTATTTAAATGATGTACAGTGGTCTAAGTCAGCAATATTCAACCTTTCAAGCAACCTTTCACGAAAAGAGGAAACATGATTAGGTTGAACTAAACAGGAAAAAAATTATCAACAACAAACTATGATTTCTCTCTCTCTCTCTCTCTCTCTCTCCCCTTTTTCTAATGTGAATTATTTACAGAAAACTTTGCTTTCAGCAGTATTAACAAAATGGCAGTGAAATATCTGTTTTCTCACTAATAACAAAGCTACAATCACAGTGCATGTCTCGCCTTCACCAAAATGATTCTAACGTTTTAATGGCGCCAAACTCGCCAGAACGTAGAAATCAGTTAATCGGCCACACTCTTAAAACTAATGCAAAAAATAAAAATCCTTACATATTCATCGTTTTTTGTTACATCAAAGAACATTTCTACCAACTTTGAAGAAAATCGACTAACGCGTTTCATCTTGATTGCGTAACAAACAAATTTACAGACAGACGAAATGCTTGACGCTTGAGTTAAAACGTAGACATCGCTTAGTTCGGTAAATAAAGATTTTACTTAATATCAGAGGACTTACGAGTCCTCTCCGCAAGTGGCGGCTCCTGCTAAATCCAGGTGGGGGTTCTGCAACATAAAGTTCTACTCTGGATACTAATGATTTCTGTATGACTTAAATTAGGACCTTTTTAATTAATTTTCAATAGTTTAATACTTAGTTAATAAAATAATTACTATTAGAATTTTGACTTCCAATTATTTTAAATAAAGAAATTTTAATTTAGAAAAAAATTGCTAATATTTTTTAACTAACATATTAATAAAGAAATTTTTAAATGATTTTTCACAATTATTTTTGCTACGTCCCTTACAATCATTTATAAGGATTTAGAGGATCGACTAAACGTTAAAAAAAATTCATTGAAAGCTGTTAGCTGAAATAAATACATATGTAGGATAAAGGTATTTATTTTTATAAGTATTCATAAAACCACTTAAAATGAAATTGGCTCTCCTGGTTTTATTGCGAGCGAAATGACCAATAACCGTTTTCCGCAATATTGGTATGACCATCAAATGACATGAAAACACTCACGAACACAAAAACAGAAGTTCTTCGATGGATTTAGTTCAATATTTGCTAGATTCACATGGAGACATATTTGGTGCTTAGATCTGATCCCATGTTTCATTTCTCTAACTGTTTCGGTTTGAGAATTAAAATGTTCATATTCACAAGGAAAAAAATCATTTAAATTTATCCACAATAATTTTTTAACTAATTTTTCAATTTATTATTACTTATTTTTTCATTTTCTTTTACTATTGATTTTCAAAGTTATTTCTTTTCAAATTTTATATCGTGAAACATTGCTGCGCGACCAATATGTTGTTTCCTAATAGAACAATTCGTCAAACATTCTTCCGCAGTAAAAGAAAATTTAAAACTAATCCCTATCTCGCGGGATAGGAAATTGTTATTCCCTATCTCCCGGGTGCTACTCTAGTGACAGTTATCGGCCTAGTTAAATCCCCCACTGGAAGAAAAAGGATACAAGGACTGCGAAGTAAATGCGTATGCTCAAGCAGACGAAACTGGAACAAAGGGAATTTCCAGTTCACAATGAGGGAAAAGCTTTCTGAGAAGACAGCGCATAGGGAAAATTCTTTGTAGTAACCTTGGATTTTTCTAGCTTTTAGGCTAAACTGAAAGCGTCAAAAGTTAATTTTATTGATGGATTTGGATATTACATGTAAAACTAAATAAATAGCTGATTTAATTTATGCACTAAAAAAGTGTGTGCCTGTGGGGAGGGGTGTTCTGCAGTTCCCATACACGAGCCGCCCCTGCTCTCCGTGCTTCTTTGAAACACACCAACTTTAGCTACGTAATCCAAGAGGCCTGTGGCTTTAGAATGGGATCCATCTATCTTTCTCCTTTTTAACTCTCTGAACCTGGCTAGAGTGAGAATTCCAGTACCTCAAAAACTGAAGTAAATTTTCGTTCACGAAAATAGAATTAAATCCTTCCTTTCTTTACAGAAATTCCAGGAGGACGGCGCCCAAATTTGGGCGATCAATTGTACACAAACTAAGGAACAACTTTTCTCCCGTGAAGTTCGTTCAGATGCCCAAAACCGCCTGAGTCCGACCTCTGTCGAATAGGGTGGTTTTAGGCGGATTAGGGCTCATAGAGTTAAAGTTATTGTGCCCAGAAGGCTGATAGATCGTCTTTTCTTTGATCTATTTGACATGATGCTGATCAACAGTTCTTATGCAAAAGACTGCATACCCACCCAGATAGCAATTTTAGTTTGCAGCAAGCTTGCCACAAATTTGTCATGACAAGAGTGCAAGTTTGCCACAAATTTGTCATGACAAGTGTGCAAGCTTGCAGTAAGCTTGCAGCAAGTTAACGAAAGCTCCGAAGTCACCATGAAACGAACTTGCAGCAAGTTTGCCGTGTCAAACTCATTGCAAATTATAGCAAAAACAGAACACGAACACAACCCAGGATAGAACTCGCGACCTCCCGGTTCCGAAGCGGTGACGCTAACCGTTGAGCCAGCTGAACTCGGAGAGGAGAGGATAGATTTCGCTAAAACATCGTTCGATGTGATTCGTATACGATTTATTTTAAACTATTTTCTGGTTTTCATTAATTTTTTGAGTTGAGAATACGATTTGAAGTCAAAGAGAGAACGATTTTCGCTAATAACTACGTTTTGCTAGTAGAATAAATTATGAAATTAGAGTTCAAAAGTAATTACTTTAAAATGGGACAAAATGTCTAGTTATTATTTATCAACAAACACCGACTGTTTTTTAGATTTAATTTTGTTTATAAACGTTAAAATTTCAAAAAAAAATAAAAAAAGAAAAAGGCGATATAGTTTTCTTTAAAGTGAGAGTGATATATTTAGTAAAAAGATGGAAAATGCTTCAAAAAATTTTTTTATAAAAAAGTTATTTTTTTCACAAATTATCATTGATTTATTGAATTAATAAAAAAGAATTACGGTCTAGGAGATGCTATTAAAAATCGGATGTTTTTTAAAACAAAGACAAAGATAATTATCTCTTTATTGTGCTATCTTTGCAGGAAGCTTGTTTTGCATACTTGCTGCAAGTTTGATTTGCAAAGAGGTGGCGTTACTTGTCACATCGAACTTGCTACAAGTTCGATTCAAGTTTGACGCGTCAAATTTTGCCATGACAAGTCAAAATCAAACTTGCTGCAAACTTACGTGCTATCTGGGCAAATCCATCCATCTAGTTCATTGCTTTTTGTATTATCACATTCATTGACATACAGACATAGTTCCAGAATTTTTTTCAGTCTAAAACGGGGAAAATCATCAAAATATTTAGGCGTCGCGATTGCAATACTTGCTATTTGAGTATTTCACGTACGAGAAATGAAAAAAGGTGGAATTTTCATAAGTTCTTGATGGAAACAGTGTCCATCTGGATTAAATTAAATGTAACCGCGAAGAACATCTATGTATATATATTAGCATATGTGTATTAATAAAATGATTCTGATATTCAAGTCAATTAACAATAATTAATGCTAGTTGAAATTCACAGGGCAAGGTTAAGTAGTTTAACTCAACACCCAGTTAAATTTTCCTGAATTTGATCCTAATAATTTTTAGGATAATTAATGTATTTGAAGATAATTCAGTTTTATAGAGCAGCCAGTGCTATTCTATGCAATAAAACTGTGTATTTCAGCGATTCTCAACCTGTAGGGGGGCATGCCCCCTAGGGGCGCGATAACACTGAATGGGGGGGGGGGCGAGCATATCGTAAAGCAAAAATTATTAATACAATTGATTATTTTACTGAAAGGAAAGTAAAACAAAACACATTGTGATATAATAAAAAATAAAATACATATTTACACTGGTATTATACACTTATAGAAAAGATTGTATCAGTACTGCAGAATGTATTTAATAATTAACTTATCAATACTAAAATAAAAATAAGCTTAATAATTATTAGTGACTAGAAAATCACCCGTCATGGTATGACGGGTGCAAATTCCTTCTTCATTCGAGAGATTTCCCGTCAAATCTGAGGTGTTTAAATAGATATCTATGCGAGAGAAATGTTTAACGTTGATTGAAAACAAATAAAATAAAAACATGTATTATGACAGGAAATATTTTTTTATTTATATATTATTTACATATTTCTTTATTCAAAAAACCTCTTGGTAAACAACATTCCTTGTGAAGTATTTTTCGTTGTTTAACAATTTTCCTTGTACTGTACTTCAGATGTCTCTGTGTAAATTTTACCGTTGCCAAAAAATATTATCAAATTATATCATCACGATTGCACTAAATAATTAGATTCATCGTGGCGTCCAAACTATATCACGCGCATGATATACCACTGATATAATTTACTACTTTCTATTAAAAAAACGGAGATTAATTTGAAATATAGGATTAATATAATTTAAAATTTCTCGGGAACTCTTGATCATAGCGAGATAGATTTTATATCAATGGATAGAAAATTTTATTTCACTATTTTAGAGCTTTTAAATTTGAAATTAGAACGACAATTACTCTTTAAAATTTAAAATTACAGAAATGTAGGTTCTCTGACAGTGAAATAATGCTGTTTAACGGCAATGCTATGGACCGAGTTTTATTGTTGGTGACGTCAGAGCGTTACCGAGAGATCTGGGCTATTATATTAGATTATATACTTTACGGACTTCTCGAGAAGCGGCGAAAATATCCGATATGTGGACGTAAGACGGAGCTATAGAGACTAAGCGATAATAAGAGAGAGCATTCTGGTTTTGTCCATGCAGCGGTGTTGCCAAATATCAATAAATTTACTTATTCTTGGTAATTTGCAATTTTTTTATTGCCCACGCCGACCCTGCTTACCCAAAGGGTGTAAAGAATGTAATTTCAAATGTTTTTAATTAATGTCGTAGTGTGTAGCTTTGGCGTCAAAATACCAAAAAAACATTGTTATTGTATGTATTGTTATTGTTTGAGAGGGGGACGCGATGAAAATTATGATTAAAAATTGGGCAACAAATACTGAAAAGTTGAGAAACACTGGTGTATTTGAAATATAACTTGTTTATTTTCCATAGTGTTTATTAAAGACTATCGGAAAACGTATCAAGTAATTCACCAGTTAATTGGTTTGTCATCAGTTTCTCCATTGACTATGGCCCTTTGCAGACTGAATATAAGTCTTTGTTCTGTAGAACAGTCCTGGACGTTGGCAGGAAACACACAAAATTAACCATTTGTTAAGAAGACCTGTTGTTAGCTATTTATGCAAAGGGTTATCACTATTAAAGTTATCATTTATTCTCATTGCATTCTTGGCCGTGGTGGCCTCGAACTTACGGTCCCGGCCCACGACCGTAGGGTCGTGGGTTGAAGACCCAATTACATCCGTGTATGTGAACTGTGGTGCATATGGAATCAACCGTCGATAGTTAAAAGTCTTTATGTTATTGTATTGTCCCTAATAAGTTCAAGAGCGCCGGCACAAATGTCTTGTCATCTAATATTTAAAATAATGATGTCTGTCTCAAATTAATCCTCATGTAGCTTTAAAATGGGCAATTGATCTACCGAACTAAACGCCGCACTACACCCATTATTATAACCATTACAGTTAGTCAATAGTTGGGTGGATCTGGGGAAACCTAACTAACTGAGCTAAACTATCTCATCGCTTTGCTTAGTAACAAAAAATGCAATTAAAACGAATAACGTAAGAAATGCGCTCTCCACACCAAGAAGAAGCGCACACGCACCGCCAATAAGTGCAGTCCCACCATATGACGTGAACTGTGACGAGTTAGTTTCAGTTGAGAAACTGGCCAGTAACATGTACACAAACTCTTGAAAATTTTATTAATAATTAGTTGATAATTCAATTTTTCCCTTTTTTATTTTTTCTGTATATGTGTTATGTGAATATCTGATGGTAATACAATAAATTTAATAATTTTATAAGGTCTAGGCAGTATCATAATAAACTAACACATCAGCATCACCGAGAATATGATTCCAAAAAACGAGTAAAAACAGCAACAGAGCATTTAACTACGGAATACGCTTTTATCAGCTGCTATTTTCTTTTTCAAATGTAATTCGTTTTCAATTAAAAGCTTGTTTCTTTTTCAAAAGTGACCGTGGCAACCGCCACTAAATGACAAGGCGCTAAGAAAGACAGCCTGAAAAATCATAGATTTTATAAATTTTATTCCACAAGATATACTTCTATTATGATTACTTTACATCAAGATTATTCATACACTATTAACCTTTAGGCTACGGGAACTTAAACCAGAACTCCGTTGAATGCAGGGAGAGAAATTCTCAATGGCGCCTGATACAGCAATTGTACCGACTCTCATTCAAAGGTTAAAAAAATGTCCGGTACTCCCAAAAGGAAAAGGTTGATTCGTCTCATTAATTAACGACAACTTCGCTAATAAATAATTTTTTCCACCGACACCATATATATATCAATAAAGAGCATCTAGGTCGGTATTATGAGATTTATATGAAGCCCATGTTTACTGTAACGCATCCATTTGATTTAACTTCGCTATTTATAGCAGACAATAAGCCGACGAATTACACTCCCAGCCTTTGTTTATTATTTCCACCCCGAAAATCTATTTAGCATTGTCCTTTTATGAAATTTTCGGGTGTGTGATTATTCCAATTGAAGAGATGAAGCAACTCCGAAAATGGGCTTTTGTACGATTAGGTAGCATGAATGATCATCCTAAAGATAGGAATTGAATGGAGGGTAAAATTAATCATGTGCTGAAAGGCAATTTATCCCACTATCAACACTTTGATTAGCATGTTTGTGTAATTATGAGCGTTGCAGCAGGGCTTTCTCTTTACACGACAACGGATGCCATTGACTCTAATTTTGAACTAGTGGAAATTATATGAATGGATGAATGGTAAAAAGGTGGAATTGATAAATGATTAAAGACTTGAAGGGCGTAAGTGCTTCGTGGACCGTATTGGTAGATATGATATAATTAGGATCAATTACCAACTTCCTGTTCTAATTTGTAAACCTGTTTGATTTTTATCTTTTAGATAGTCCACCAGAGACCTTGTGGGTTAGGGCATGGCATAATGTTCTCTTAACCAGCTTTTGATAAATCAGCTACTGATCAAAGACTTGAAATTGTAAGTAATTCATGAACCGTATTGATAGATATGATATAATTAAGATTAAATACCAACTTACTGCCCTAATTTGCAAGCCTGTTTAATTTTTAGCATTTGAGTAACACACCAGATGCCTAGTGCGTAAGGCACAGTATAGCTTGGGAATAGGAATAATGGGAAGAAAGTCATAGTTTTTATCCTCTGGATGCTCTCTTAACCAATTTTATTCTTAAACTGGTTGACCGATGTGCACTTTAGCAACGAACTGCCCCACGTGTCTTTCTGGCGCATGGAGGTTTTCCCTGGCCTTCCAAACGGAATCAAATTCCGTTTTCTCCTGAAAGTCTTTCAGGGAGGCAACCTATTGGAGCTAAGTAAGATTACGATTTTAATCAAATTCTATTTTCTCCTGAAAGTCTTTCAGGGAGGCAGCCTATTGGAGCTAAGTAAGATTACGATTTCAATCAAATTCCGTTTTCTCCTGAAAGTTTTTCAGGGAGGCAACCTATTGGAGCTAAGTAAGATTACGATTTCAGGTGCTATCTACTCCTATGTGCACTTTGGTAACGAATTGCTCGGCGTTTAGGTCAATCCAATGTATGCAGCCTACCCCAATGTATTGGAGCTAAGGCAGACTTCGATTTCAGGAGCTATCTACTCTGATGTGCACCTTGGCAATAAATTGCTCCGAGCGTTAGGTCTGGCTAGCTCATGAAGTTTTCCTGGTCTTTCTCCAAGCGAATCAAAAGCCAGTTTCCCTTGAAAGTGTTTTAGGAAGGCAACCAAATCCCATGTATTGAAACTAAGTTAGACTTCGACCTCAGATGCTATCTAGGTGCTCCAAGGTCGCTTAGCCAAGAAAATGTGTCAAACTTCCTCTTTATCATGAGTCAGGAGCTTAATTAGATATGAGATCAAGTGGAGGTAGAGCCATTATAACACATTTAAATGAGCATTATATAAAAATTATCTCACTTCTTGACCAATTTCTTCCAAATTTAAGTTAGTAGTGCTTTTTGTTTGTTTTGTTCGCTAACCTCTATGA
>BGPR01041411.1:3290-13626 GCA_013235015.1 Araneus ventricosus | reverse complement strand
AAGATCAACCCATAAAAATTTTTGGGTCGCTAAACCTCTTTTAACCCCTGTCGACTTCGAGAGAGAATGTGAATGATGAAAGCCATTATCGGGCCATTTGTTTTGGCGTAGGTGCCTTTCTGCCTGTTGTTTGTCTGTTGGTTTGCAGTTCTTTTTTTATCACGTGCCCGCATTGAGAAATTAATTACGTTTAAGTCATTATGTGTAATGTATCACAGTCATCACTTTTTGCCAGTCTTGAAGCCAACAGTTATATTCTGTAACTTTCACTGGATGCACATGGCTATTACAGTTAACATTCTGGTCTTGCGTTTCGTTGAAGTTACATGTTCGTTTTTCTGGCATTATGTCTCGAGAATTACGCAGCACAAAGGAATATGTATTTCTGATAGGAGATATCAAACATCAAATAACTGGAAGGAAATTGCCATTGATTAGACAAATGTTCTCTGTTTTATTTTATAACTTAAGGGAAGTAAAATTAAATGACAGTGAATGTGCCAATCTAACAGTATGTGAATGTATAATATTTTGGGAAAAGCTAAGAATCCTCACAAAATCTATGCAACGTTGCATAAAGAAATTGATTGACCTGTTTGTATCATGGAGGACTCTCCAAAAGAATTCAAAAAAGAAACGGGATATTTTTAGGAGACGTGAAAAGGAATTTGAAGAATCTTTAGACAATCTTTTCAACATTGCTCATGCCGACGCATTTCAATAGATAAAAATTAAGGAAGACAAAGTATTTTTGTTGAGACAGAGACAGCCAGGATGAGTAGGTTATATTGAAGGGATAGATAAAAAGCTTTCCGAAAAAGATGAAAAGTTGCTGGAAAAGGAGATAGAGGAGAAGAGACAAGAAAAGAACAAATGTTTAGCCTCTACATCTTCTGCTGTGAGTTATGTGTCATCGTCTGATGAATCAATTAAGGAACTGTTCACTTCTGATAAAAGTAATGATAGTGACATTTTTTGCCACTTTCCAGAGAATACACAAAATCAGGTTGTTTTAAAAAGAGGTACAAAAATATGTATTACGCCGAAGTAAGTGGCTTCATTAGATAGATGTCATCTGAGTGTGAGAGATGCTGTTTACATTATTCATGCAGTACTAGAAGCACTTGGCCATAATACTGAAGAGTTTATTATTAATAAGTCACAGCTCATAGAATCCGACAAATTAAAAGAATGGAATCTGCTTAATACATAAAAGTAGAATTTCAAAATGGTATTCCTCAAATCCTTACTGTTCACTAGGATGGTAAGCTATTACCAGCATTAAATTTCAGAGATGCAAAAGAAGAAAGACTGGCAATTATTGTTTCATTTGGTGACAGAGAACAACTCATTGGTGTTCCAAAATCACAAAATGCAACTGGGAAAGAGCAAACACATGCTGTTTGGATTGCTTTAACATATTGGTGTCTGGAAACTAATGTGCAGATTTTGTGCAGTGACATGACTGCTTCACACACTGGCCATTTAAATGGTGCATGCATCCTTTTAGAACAAAGACTAAATAGCGAAATGCTCTTTTTCCCCATTCCGCCATCACATATATCAGCTAGTTTTACGAAGTGTATTTGAAAGCAAAATATGTGAGCAAAAAGTCCTGATATACCGTTTTTTCAAGAGTTGAGAAAAAAATTGGAAAAACATCAATATTAATAATATCAAAAGTGGGAAAGAACATGTAAAACGGCATTTTAACAAGACAGAAATGTTAGTAATTTTGGAAAAGAAATGAAAGAAACAAAAACAGAGAGGCAACTTTAAAGAACTCGCCGAACTATGCATAATGTTTTTGGGAGGAAATACTGAAAACATTTAAAATCCACCCTCCGGGTGCGATGCATCAAGCTCGATGGATGGCAAGAGCAATTTATTTCTTATAAATGTTTTTGTTCAGATCGCAACTTACACTATCTGTCAAACATGAGAAAGCTTTAGAGACATTTCATTATTCATTGCAACTGTGTATGTGATACCATGACTTAATTGCAGTGCAGCTATAAAAATACCAAACAAGACCTCTGCTTTTTAAAATCGTACAAAAGGAGTGACGAAACAGTTTCCGGAGCAGTCTTAAAGAAGTTTATACAGCACTTGTGGTATTTATCAGAAGAATTGTCAGTTTAATCCCTTTTTTATGAGGATGTTGATGTACAAGTGAAATTGAAAATTGTAGTAAACTTTGATCGTGAGTGTCTACACTTTCAACGGAGATATATTCCTTCAGTGCAAGAAGCAGCAGGTTAATTTTTTTTAAAGTTTTTTATTATTTCTATTAATATTATTTAGGAATGCTACATTTGTATTTACACTTTGTAATTCTGTTACTACTGTATTTTAGATAAAACATTAGATGATTTTGCAGGGTTCGTACGCGTCCTTAAAAGTCCTTACTTTTACATTTAGTCCTTAAAAGTCCTTACAAATCCTTATTTTTAAGCCCCATTTTTAATAAGTCCTTGAAAGTCCTTACTTTTTACTCTGCCATTATTAAAAAATTAAAAATTTCACCGCTTATCGTTTTTCTAATTCCTCCTTCTCGGCGGCTCTAATCTCGGTCGAGGTGGCTCTCGCGGAATGGGGTGGGGGACGACACGGCTCGCGTTCTACGAATCCATATCCATCGCATACACTTTGGGAAATAAGGGAGGAGTTACAGATGGCATTTATTGGTCCATGGTTCCATAGGAAAGATTGTCAAAAGTGCTGTTACCATTTTTAGAACAGTATCAAAGTGATAAACCTTCCATTTTTTGCCCGTAATGTTTTTAAAACTTGTTAATGATTGCATTCAACATTTCAAAATTTTGAAACCAGAGAATGAAAGAATTGAGAAACCTGAGACTTTATGCAAATTCAACTTCAGTGACCCAAACTTGTATAATGATAAAAGTTAAGTGTATTTAGGATCTGCTGCAGAGCAACTAATAAAAGAAAAGATAAAAAATAAGGAATTAGCAGACAAGGATGTTTTCACACTCAGACAGGATAGTCGGAAAAACATCATAACAATGGTAAAACATTTCATGCAGAAATGTCTTGTGAATTACGTACTAGTAAGACCTGCGATTTGCATTGATCCATGAATATTGGCTGGATATCCCGAAAAAGCACAGGAAAAAATGAAAAAGGTATTGATTGTTTGTCGCAAAATAAACTTATTTTGGGAAAAGATTGCGACGAAATTTTGTTACTCTATGCAGATTTTCTGTTAAATATTGTAAAGCCAAATTCATTTGAATTTACTTCTTTCAATCCAAAGAGTGATTCCCTTGACAATTTTTTACAAACTTATTTTAGGAATAATCATTATGAAAAAGTTTGGAAGATTATTAAAATGGTATTAATACTGTCACATGGACAATGAGGTTTTTCGGTGAACAAGGCCCTGGAAATAGAAAATTTAAATGATGCTTCATATATTTTCCAGCGTGTAAATCATGAATTTATTAAGCTGTCTGGGCTATTTATGACTTAAAAATTACTAAAGAAATGAGGACGGCTGCCATCTCAGCTAGAGCAAAATACATGCAATATTTAGAAAGTGAAAGATCCAAAGAAAAGACTGAAACGAAAAGCTCTAGAGGAGGAAATAGATTTTTTAAAACAAAAGAAAATGTTCCTCCAAACGGACATGCACCAAACAAATGAGAAAGCAAATGATTTAGCTAATGAGACTGAAAAGTCAAAGGACATAAATTTATTTATTCAGTCGCATGAACTAAGAAAAGCAATTTCTGAAAAAGAAATTAAAATAAATACCTTGGATGTAAAATTGAATGAAAAAAGTTTGTAATTAAAAGATATTTAATTTGATTACCAATTTCATGGGGTTTTTTTTCATCAATTTATTAACACATATTTTTAGGAGTTTTGTTGTGTTAAATTTGTAATGTATCTTCTATGTTTTATATTATAATTTATCATCTAATAGGTTGAATTTGTAAAAATGAGACATTTTATTTAAAAATGCGTGCGACAATTCGTTAAGTTTATTCAATTTAGAGGTCCTTATTTTTTGTTTTTTTTTTTAGTCCTTAAAAGTCCTTGATTTTCTTTGAAGGAAATGTGTACGAACCCTGTTTTGTTTCTACTAAAAGCAAATACTTTTTCTATCGCCTTCATGTGGAAACTGATTTTCTTCAAGAATGCCCTTCAACCTAGGAAAATAATGTCGCATTTGGAAGACAAACGGATCATTATTGAGTTGAAAGAAGTTAATGACAGTGCTGAAAGAGGTGTTAAATTAATGTAGGACTTTAACGGGTTATTAACTGTTGACGAAGAATAAAAACAATTTGTTCTTCATTGTGTCCAAGAGCACCACAGCATATATCCAGATTGCAAAAAATCCACGTTAAAAAGAAAATATCCACACTAATTTTAAGTTTTGCAGCATCAAGCATATGAAAGTATTAATGTATATATGAATTGGTGGTTTGTTAAATATAATATTTAATTAAAAATGCTGAGTATTTTATTTGTTCCAAATACATCATATCTATTGTAACATTGAAAGTTCTGGCTCAGGTCGGCACGGGTTAATTTCATCCTACTGAACTCAAATATTACATTCGAGTTAATTTGATAGAGGGAGGGCAAAAAAATTTCTGTACAATTTTTTTTTAACCCAAAATAAGGGACACCCTAATATATATGTATAACGCTTTTTCCCATGTTATCTTGTGAACACGATAACTGAAGTAATTTTTATTTAATTTTAACCAGCATGGTATATGTTGTAAGGATAGTGAAAATCTTGGTCGGGTTCGTAGATGGGCTATCCAGCTTAAAGAAGGGTGGAAATGGTGGGGGGTTGAAATTTTCATTTCCCCATAAATCATTTACAATTGAAAATAGAAAGAAAATTTAAATTAAGTGAATTATTGCCTTATCATAGAGAACAATTTTTTGTATATAAACCTTTTCGATAGCTGCAATTGCTAGAACTTATGAGCTGAAAAGTGATTTTCCCTCTTCCCCTAACTTAAAATATCTTTCAACGTATGCATGTTACCCCTTGTTGGAAAGGTCTCCTCATTTGCAGTCTCTTCCACTTGCTTTCATTCTAACAACTATAATCTTTAGGAAAATACATGGCAAAATGTTCTTCTCCTTGTATGTCCGGACTAAAGGAATCTACCTTTGCCTTCCGGCTTGCCGCCGGGGAGTTTTTCCATAGCTATGTAAAAACTACTATTGTATAAAAATTATAATACATAAATCCCTTTTCTGATCTGAAATGTTTTTAATTAAAATTAGAATATCAATTAAACCAGATAATTTTTAAAAACAGTCGATAGCTAATTTTCTCCATAAATTATTATTTGTTATATTTCAAATTTTATTAACGATTTCTAAAGTAAAAGAAAGGTTTTAATGATATTTTGAAACAATTCAATTAAATAGTTAGTTATTCATTAATTTAAAGTATGAGAATAAATCAAATCAATAGTTGGTCCTGATATAAAGTGTTAATCGTATAATTTTAAAATTTTGTTTTAGCATTCGTTCAGAATCCTGTTAATGTATTCTGGCAACAGTTCTTCGTATTATTATTGTTTTTAAACAAAGAATATTGTTAAGAATTCTGTTTAAAATTAATTTTGAAAAAATTATTAAAATGAAATAAACAAAAATTGTATGGAAATGAAATTTTTGTCACTGAAAAGCTAATTTTTTGAAATTTCATATGGTGTAAAAATAGTTAAAATAGAGTTAAAATTTTCCAAAGGTATTGCGGAAAAATGCATTGTTTAATTTTTAATTAACTGAAATTTTAACTAACTTTCAGCCTTTGTAAAGTTGAGAGTGACTTTTCTCTTGTCTTAAATAAAAAATGTGCAAAGTTTGGTTAAAATCACTCCAGTGGTTTAGGAGGAGATGTGGTGCATACATACATAGTCCATTGACTCTTGTTTATATTAAGATAAATCCAAACTATTGCTGACAAATACAATGAGCCATAAAGAAGGTTTTAGTGAAGATTTCGTTACAATTAATTAAATATTTAATTTAATAGTCAATTTTGATAATTAGTTAATTTGACAGATTACTTTAATTTGATATTTAATTAAACATGGTGGCACCAAGATTTGTTTAATAAATTTAATATGAGATAGCCAAAAAAGATATCTAAAGAGTTCATTTTTTCCTTATTGATATTGAAAAATATCTCATCAACTTTACAATTGTTTTGGAGTTTTCTGCCTATTTGCTTTTAACTGTTGATGAAAATTTAAATTTACTGTTCAAAATGGCTGCATTCATATCCAATGCTTTAAACACAAGTATTTAATTTTCAACTTACAATATTTAATAATTTTTATTCTCTTTATGTTTTAAGAATTTAGTGACTATTATCTCTCTAACCAGGGAGTTCTCTAAATGATCCCATTCTAGTAGTGTTTAAATGTTTCATGTAATGTAATTTTAGCATATGACAAAGTAATATTCTCACAATTATATGGTAGCCTAGATTAAATAAACTAATTTTTACATCTAGAGTCGTTCTTCATTCGTGTCAAGTGTTAATTTCTTGTTACTGTTTCAGATAGGCTGGCTTAATGTTATCTAGGGGATATTTGCACTGCTGGGATGTTTATTTCTTTATGATTCCTATCTGTTGAATGATTATGTGTTGGGATATAAAAAAGAATTGAGAAATTTACTGACCAATAAATCTGGCATAATCTTTTGGGTAGAATGATAAAACCGTGATATAGTAAGAAATTATATGTCATGAAAACAGATTCACGACTGAAATATTGCAATATTTGGAGACAATAAAGCCGTTGTCAATGTCTATATTGATCATTAACATAAAGAAATCTACCTTTGCCTTCCAGTGTGCTGAAAGGGAATTTTTTTATATAATGAAATGAACTTAAATTGTAAAAAAAATCATACTTTCACATCTTCATTATAATCATGCTTTGAGGCACAGTATGCATATTGTTTATGTTTAGGGGTCATTCTCCAGAAAATGTACCTTTTCCGTCACATTCCTTTTACAGCAAAATCTTCAGACAATAATTGATTAAACTATGTTTTTTAATGGTGGTAAAAATATATCTATTTAAATCAGTCACCAAATCTTTATGATGATCTTTAATTTATTATTTATTTAGTTCACAGTATGTGAATTCTCACCTCCGTGATATGCCGCACGTGACTGTTAATAATGTTCAATAACTTGTTTAATTAAAAAAACATTTAAATATTTATTATTCCTGCCACAAGTGTCTCAAATATTAGATGTTTAAGCATACTTTAATTTTTTATATTGTGATTTACTATGTTTTAGAACAACAATGAATGGTGTCACACAATAAATTCTCACCTCCGTTACCCAAACATAAAATGCAATTTTTTTACTCAAATGACAGCACAGCCATCGCATTTTGTTTCCCATGATGCATGCCATCCATCTTGTTTATTACAGCTACAAAAAGTAAATGAACTTTTGGTTTAGAGAGAAGTAGACAGATTTTGTTCTTAAGAAACAAGTTAAGTTTAAGTTTGGTTATTCAGATATCTCACCTCTGTGACCTTGAAGTTCAGGTATATAAAATAATATAAAAATACAAATTTAACTGTTTTAATATGCTTTACATGTGTAGATTGTAATACCAAAAAATTTTTTTCCTCTGAAAAAAGCATCCATTATACCTATTTTTATAGAAAATTCCTTACCTCCGTGAGTCTTGCCTCCATGACACCCATGTCAATTTCATTGTCATGGAAGTGAGATGCATTGTTTTTAGCCAGCAATTTCAGACTATACTGATATTATATATGCATTAAACACAAATTTTAAACTCAAAGTGAATGACTAAAATTTAAGCTATATCGTAATCCCAATATTTAATTTTGATTATATTAAGATAATTAATTAATAATTTCATTTTCTAATTCTCTGTATGAGCTGGTTAAATGTTTACAATTTATTTTAGTGTAGTAATTATTAATTTTATGTTTTATATTGCCTCCATGAATAAGGTTATATATATGTTTTTATTTATGAGTAAAATAATTTAAATTTATTTGGGCCATTGCTCATGGTAACTTCTAGTAAGTAGAAGTTTTGTACAAAAATGAAAAAAAGAGGAAATTTAAGATTTTAAAATCTGAAAATATTTTGGTTGAAATGGTACATTTCCTGGAGAATGACCCTTAGTCAAAAATAGAAAAATATATCTGTAAAATTAGCTTTATTTCAGTATTGGCATTTCATAATTCATAGTCAGGGAATTTCGGGAGACCGGGAAAAGTCAGGGAAATTCATACTAAACCTGGAATTTTTTTTTATTTTGATAATTCTTATTGCAGGTGACAATTCGCTGATCTTTTTTTATAAATAGAATGAAACACCTTTGGCAACCAATGAAAATCAGTCGTTTACTGACAGTCAAAAACGAATACCATTCGTGTTCATGGTGTTTACATTTAAATTTCTGAGGGACCGAAATTTCGGCTATTAGTCCAGTCAACGAAAAGTTTGAAAAAAAGCATTAAAACATATAGTTTTGAAAATTGGTACACATGTTCGTTTGGGGCTTTTGATAAACATACTAAAAGTCCCTGGTCCTGGGGGTAAGCTCACAGCGCCATCTTGGATTTCATCCCCCTTTTTTAGTTTTTCCAGAATATCTCGAAAACTATTGAGTTTTCAAATTACAATTGATTTAACAAATTAAAGAGCATAAAATTCCCTACAAATAAATCCTTATATTTTTCTTTCAGCTTTAATTGTTTTCTAGATAATGGGTCTCAAAGTTTGCCGCCATCTTAGATTTCATTCCCCCTTTTTTAGTTTTTCTGAATAACTCGAAAAGTATTCAATTTTCAAATCTTAATTGATTCAACAAATTAAAAATCGTGAAATTTCTTTCGAATATATACTTTTATTTTTCTGCCAGCTTTAATAGTTTCGCAGATAATGGGTCTCAAAAGTTGTCGCCATCTTGAATTTCATCCCCCCTTTATTAGTTTCTCTTGGATATTTCGAAATGTATTCAATTTTTAAACAGCATGTAGTCAGCAAATTAAAGAGCTCAAAATTCCCTACAAACGAATGCTTTTATTTTTGTTTTAGCTTTAATTCTTTCCGAGATAGTAGATTTCAAATTTTGCAACCATCTTGGATTTTATCCCCCCCCCTTTTTACTTTTTCTTAAATATCACTGAAACTATTAAAGCTAGAAAATAAATAAAAGCATGCATTGGTTGGGAATTTTACGATCATTAATTTGTTGTATATAATGTAATTTGAAAATCAAATAGTTTTCGAGATATTAAAAAAAAACTGAAAAAAGGGGGATAAAATCCAAGATGATGGCAAATTTTTAAATCCATTATCTCGGAAACTATTAAGGCTAAAACAAAAATAAAAGCATGTGTTTGTAGGGAATTTTACGCTCTTTAATTTGCTGATTACATGTAATTTGAAAATGGAATAGATTTTGAGATATTCAAGAGAAGCTAAAAAAGGGAGATGAAATCAAATATGGCGGCAACTTTTGAGACCCATTATCTGGGAAACAATTGAAGCTGGAAGAAAAATAAAAGTATAGTTTGTAGGGAATTTTATATTCTTTAATTTGTTTAATGAATTGTAATTTGAAAACTGAATATTTTTTGAGATATTCAGGAAAAACTAAAAAAGGAGGGATGAAATCCAAGATGGCGCCACAAAGTCACCCTCCAGGAATGGGGACTTTCAGTATGTTTTTAATAAGCCCCTCACGAGCATGTGTACCAATTTTCAAAACTATATGAGTTAATGTTTTTTCACCCCCATTTTGGACCTTCGTTGACTGGTCTATATGAACAGAATCACGTTCCTTTTGGTAGTTAAATTAGATGATACTTCTTGAGATGAAAATCCATAGTATAATCACACTCAGATGTGGAAGAAGAACCGGGATGTGGCTATATGTCCAGGAGATTCAGATAGCTTACGAGATCGTAAATTTCTCTTTATCTGTCTACAAGTTAGCATCCACACTACTGCCTGCTTTTATGATTATTTAATATCAAATAGGAGTTATACCAGAATTAGTTTGTTTTTCCATTTCTGGAGATCTTTTCATTGAATTATGAAGTATTTGAAATTAGTGCCAATATTTTCTTTCAGCATTTTTTTTTTGTTTATTTTGTGTATATTTTTTTTCTCTGAGTGTTGGGAAACATTATGATTACTGATCATTTTGATAAATTCTGGGATCTTCAAAGTAGGGGACAGCTGTTACCCATACATATATAAGAACAATTTTTTTTAGTATTATGTATGCATGTTCGGTTTTTTTTTTTTTTTTTT